>JAECUM010011822.1:0-48916 GCA_016617855.1 Megalonaias nervosa | reverse complement strand
AGAGAGAGAGAGAGAGAGAGAGAGAGAGAGAGAGAGGTTCGGATGTTTAACGTTGCTAAACAATTTTTCAATCATTTCGCTGCGTTGTTTGCAGTGTGGAAGTTTATAGTGATGTCTAACACTGGGGCATCATGCCGCAGGCATGTAGCATCATGTCCCACCTAGTCACATTATCCTGACACCAGTCCGACCAGTCCTAACACTAAATTCTTAATGCTGAGCGCCAAGCGAGATACCTGTTAGTCCCGTTTTTATAAGTCTTTGGTATGACTGGGCCGGACTTCGAATCCGTTTCCGAGTCGGGCGCTCTAACCACTTAAGCCACCGGAGCGGTCACTTCAAAATGCGAATTTCTGCTATGTTGGCATAATAAATAAAATAATATACGCTCCTTTTTTCAGGTTCCATGACAGCACACGACTAACACGTTCTCCTCAAATCAAGTTCTTCATTTAAATACTAAGTTCCAAACCCACAAATGATGTACCGCCATAAGGGCAACAGGACTAAGGAGTTGTACGGAACTCCTATCAAACGGTCTGAATATGAAGACAGTTTAATGAGAAGTAACCATAGAGAAGGGAACAGGTTAGGCAGGGAAATGCAACTTGTTAATCGAGCCCAAAAAGTCATAATGAAGGATCTCGGGAAGGAAACCCTATTTTTGAGAAATAAATTGGAGAGCGACAAAAAGGCTATGCCTCTTAGTTTGTATGGTTCCAGAATAGGGAGTGTCTCCCCTAGACGTCAAACATACGCGCCTTCAATGATTGAGCAACAATACAAAAATACATGGAAAAAACAGTATCATTCCACGGGAACAAATAGTATTAAGGTGGAAAAGACAAAGATTCCAACAGGAACAATTGTCTCTTTTGATAGGGACATTGCTATCGTAGCCTCAAAAAATGACGTAAACAACAACGCTGATAGAGAAGATATGAGTTCCTCACAAAGTGTTCCCTTGCGGATGAAGTCAATGTCTATGCGCTTGCAGACTGCAACGTCTTTATTGCAACCGAGTACCCGCCATTTTGCGACACCGGAAGATGGTGCACGGAAAGGAGATGATCCACTTCAAATAACGGTGGAAATAAAGACAAAAGATCAAGAGAGTGAGAAGTCAATTACAACGGAGATGAAACCTACGAAGATGAAAAAGTCATCCAAATCGACCAGAAGGAGTGCGAGATTGAATGCCCTCGCTCTAGCTCCAACGAATTTATTTCCAGGATAAAAAGTGGTTAGGTTACTGTGTGGCGACAATTTTGAAACACAACCAAATATTACCGATAATTAAGGTTTCGCTTATTCATCGGTGAGGCACGTTAAGTAAGACCTAGTTGTGCAGGTATTTAGTGTCCGATCACAACCCTTTTCTGTTCAAATTGCATGCATATGTTTACAGTTGCATTTAACAAACCCACGCCTCTGGACCTTAAAACAGGCGAAATTAGGAATAAATTAAATATTCATGCATACGTCGCAAGAGGATGGACAAATATTATTTAAAGTTGTAATTATCTTCTAATTCCAACGAACCAATGAAAGATAAATATTCCAAACGCCCCATGCTGTTGCACTTCTAACTTCATCGTATATTTTTGTTACTTATTTTGTTGAATGTTTGTGGTTTTGTTTTATTTATTTTGTTTGTTTTTTTAATCAATTAAAAATATCTTTTGCCACTATATTCAGAAAATATTAACAGCAACATTTTTATTTCTCATTATTGTTCTGAATAAAAATAAACAAGTAAATGAAATTTTCGGATAAAATATGCCCTAAGGCAGTGGTTCCCATCGCCCAGGTTGCGACACAAATCAGGGTCGCAAAGGCCGTTCTGTAGGGTAGCCAGGATTTGTGTCTGAGGGTGGCAAAACTTTTTTAAAATATGGAAACGGGTTGGTGAGGCTCAGAAAAACTAATTTTAGGGTCACCACCATAACAAGCTGGGAACCACTGCTTTAAGACGGATAAAAGAACCCAACATGTATTCATGTTTTCGACCAAGAACTGTTTTTCCAACAAAAGCAGGTATTCCAACACAATACAAAGCATTACCATTTTCTCTGTATTCAGCTATTTAAATACAAAGTTATGCATGTTCAGTCAAATTTAATAATTAATAACTTTTTATTATACAAAACTATTCTTCGGATATTTATTGTGTCGTGTAATATTTTCACTGTTATTGTGTTGTTGTTGTTGTTATCGTCGTTATTATTATTATTATTATTATTATTATTATTATTGTTGTTGTTGTTGTTGTTGTTGTTGTTGTTGTTATTGTTTTAGATTGGGAGAGGATGACATATTCAGAAATGGCAAATTCTGGTTCACTTATATATGTCCAGCTGCCAGCCTGTACTCCACACAGGTCAATTTATGATTACTGAGACTTGAAACATTCTGTTATTAACCTAATCGAAAAGGATCTACCAGGAATTATCGACACGTGGGGTCAAATACTTAAGCTCCTACGCATTCATGTGAGTTTTGTCTCTAATAGCCAAGGAAGGTATCACTTCAATTTTATGAAAAGAAACGAATTTGATGAATCACATGGTTTATTCACTTACATTTTTTCTAATGTTAAAAAGTCGGCAATTACTATGATGACGAAGTTACTGTGGATGCGTAGGAAGCCAAGTCGTAAAAACAGAATCCGCACATAGGCAAAGCTACTAACCATGCGTTAGAGGTGTTGAATTCAAAATGCTTATATGTTCGTTACTTATTCATTTATTTAGTATGAAATGAATGGCGCCATTTCTCACCTGACCTCTGCGTTGTTTGACCGAACGTAGTTCGACAGTACATAAAGTGGTAGCGACTTTTCAATGACCAAGGTATTTCAGATCCATTATTGACAAAACTTCTCACCGTGATCACATTTCCTAACCCAAATATTAGTTTGTATTTGAAATGCAATATTTAGTTTACTTTCACTTATTACACGGTAACCGAACAGAATGAACAACACCAGCTATGCACAGAAACTCTTAAACCGTCACACTAAAATCTGTCTAATTAATATGAATATTAGGAATAGAATATCATGTTGACTTTAGCTGCAACATTAAGAAATACATCCTTAGGGATTCTTTTTGCAAAAAAAAACATGAACTTATTTCGGTGGGTAAATAAAGAGCTGATTGACAGCTCAGTCTTTGTTTTGAAATGGTCATTGTCTTTCGTATTATTATCTGGGGTAGAATTCGTTAAATTTTTAATTTTTAAATAAAATTAGTCCCTAATTCAGACCGTAATAATTGGAAACCTAATTTCCACCAAAGTCAAAACCTTTCAAATTTGCTGATTTTTTTTTAATGGGGCAAATGTTGCCTCAACTGAAAATAAGATCCGGGTATGATCCATAGCTTTAGAGACACTGGGTCGTAAAGTTTGAACCGTGGTCAAGACAGTTTGTTTAATTCAAGAACAGCTTTCTGTCACCCTGTCAATATGCTATTGGAAAACAACTACAGCTTTCTGTCAGCTACAATGTTTTCAGTTACAAATAGCTCTACTACATTTCAGTTCGTGTTGCCCTCCTCATCTTCATGAATCCATCGCGTCTTTTAAGGGTTATATCATACCACTAGACTTCAATTTTCAGGACTAATACTGCCAATTGGAAAGGGCAAATTATAAGACGTAAATACGTTTCCCTGTTTCTGAATCTATATATATATACACACACACACACACATACATACAGTACTTTCATGAATGATTCAAGAAGAAAACTTTATATTTTACAGGATTTATGAAGTCATAGAACGTGGAAGTTAATCAGACGCTGCATTAACGAGGCAGCGACCAGAACCGTTCATGCCTACCTTGGAATTGACTTTAAGCTTCGTGACTACAGAAATCCTGTAAAAATTGATGTTCAGTTCTTATAATAGCAAATAGTTATATAAAGAGCCACGAATGTCAAGAACTAAATATGTCCAGACACAAAAGAACGGAACGTTGAATAGATAAATAGTTTGTTTTTTCTTTTATTAGGAAGTAATACCTTATTGTTTTCTGCGTCACTTGACACAATTTCAACCAATCTAAATGCTTGTTACAATGGCTTGTTGGAAATGCATAGTTATAATTGGCCGTTGTACTATTATTCTGGTTATTCTGTAATAGTTTTTTTTGTTTAAAATATTGTTTGTAAAAATTGCTTTAATTCAGATATGTCCGTTGTACCTTTATGCTTTTTAGCTGGATTCATTAGAGGAGAGGATAATGGACCCTCTGACGAATTATTAATACTGAATGAACACTGGAAGCCAGAAAGAGCTTGGTATAGAAACTTTCAAATTAGATGTTGTCTGGCCTACTGGTTAGTATAACGCAGTCAGATTCGAGAGGTCAAATATTTGAGTTACACCGTCGTCAATGTCGCCGTGCCCTTGAGAAACACATAACACTTATGACAGGTTCTCGACGATTGACTTCTGACGCACCATAAGGATGAGTTTAACTTCACTAAACAAATAATTAACGATGAAACATAAATAGCAGGTGGTAAACTTTAATTTATACGTAGACAACTAATGTTTATTAGGCTGCGTACTTCAATCGTTTTGTAATGACTTGTGACCTATAAATAATCCCTATTGAAAGCACCAAGTGTAATATTCTACCTTTACTTTTATCATGCCGCACAATTTGAAAAAATACAGACGTACTAAAAAGCTGCATTTGTCTCTTTCAACAATAGCATTCAGTCTAATTTTGATGTGAATAGTATATAAATGTGAAATCTATTTGCTTCAATCAGAGGTTAAACAGTATAATCTCCATATGAAAACACATTACTCGATTCTTTTATTTTTTACTGTATGTATGAATGTATGTACGCACCCACGCACGCACGTACGTACGTACGTATGTATGTATGTATGTATGTATGTATGTATGTATTATAGATCCATATGCTGCATTATCGGAGAAAGCTTTAGTGGCGAGGTAGAATGATCAATCGGACTCTCACCTACCTACGTCATGCATTCAAGGTGTGAAACGATTTTTATTACAAACCAATAACTTTGTCTACACTAAGTTTGGGAATGAGGGGAGACCGCCTTTTTTAGATGGAGGAAACCAGAATATCTGGAGGAAACCACCGTACCAATGGAAGGAAGACTGACACTTCAGGCGTGTCACCTCCGCGACGCTTCCCGGGCTCGAACCAGAGACATTAGTCTACGGCCTAATGCAATTCACACTTCAGTCACTTGTAGAAGAATACGACGATGCAATACATCATTTTCATTGCAGGATACAATTCAGCACATTTAACCCCCAAAACATCCAACACTTCACTTATCGGTGATGCATCAGCTTTTAAAATGCCTAAAATTCAATAGATAATTTCTCTTTTATTTCCAAAGATAGTACTTTTCTTAATTTCGTCTAAATACAGTCTTGATCTGTTCCATATTGTCTTTTGGTACGATAACATAGTTTACGTCCATAACGTTGTGATTGTGGGTTCATCTTTGATCCAATATTTGCGTGTAGAAAAGATACCTTGTGATCATTGACGATAGATTTGTCCAACAGTTATGGGTCGTTTGGGCTGGGGAATTGGTGGTGGTGGTGGTGGTGGTGGTGGTGGTGTATTAATATGAAGGATTTTATGCAATATAATTTTAGAGCTTTTTCGTCACACAATATTGGAAGATATGAGTACTGCGGCAACACGTACTTGCGTTCCTCAGATATTATTAATTGTTTGTTTCATTCTACTTCTTCTTAGCACTACTACTACTACTATTACTACTACCACTAATACTACTACTACTGCTGCTGTTGCTGACATCGCATTATTTTTGCACGGTGACCTTTAACTCCTCATATACTGTTTCGCGCATGGGCTGAAGACATCGAAATTGGTTGGTGGGTTTTTCGTGGCGGGTGGGGGTGGTATAAAAAAGACCCCAACAAATGTGAATAAAGTCTGATTAGTGTGTTAAATACCAGAAATATTCTGTGTGTGCTGATTTACTACTTTATTTCTATTTCGTTGAAATTATTCAATGCGATGCAAATATTAGTATTCTGACGTTTTCAAATACCTATGAGGACTTGTTTCCTTACCTCGTTCAAAAGATTCGATGCTATAAAAGATTCGATGCTATAAAAACTGTGGTATCCTAAAGATTTCAAATATCTATGAGGACTTATTTCGTTCAAAAGATTCAGAGCGATATAAATTATTATATTCTAAAGTTTTCAGATATCTATGAGGACTTTCATATAAGATTTACTATGTCACATAATTTCATGCTGGAAATTTTGTTTATTCAGTGGCGTAAGACTTATAGCCTGCATCTTTTTTTGTTGTATTAGCAGAAATTTGAACAAGAAGCAAGATGTATTTACTCTTTCTTAGTCATTTATTCCACCCTAACCTAGCTCAGGCATCATTCTCCCCTCTCTTCATTGGCTTATTGATTTTCTATTTTTTATTGTATACACCAATAAACACATCTATTACCGCTCCGTTGGCCTAGTGGTTAGAGCGTCCGCCTCGGATGTGGGAGGTTGAGGGTTTGAAAACCGGCCGAGTTATACTAAAGACTTATAAAACTGGTACTAACAGCTGCCTCGTTACGCGCTCAGCATTAAAATGTTAGTGTTCTGACTGGTCGGCCTTGTGTCAGGATAATGTGACTGGCTGGGACATGATGCTACACGTCTGCGGCATGAGGTCCCAGTGTTAGACATCACTATAAACTGCCACACTGCAGACATTGTAGCGATATGACTGGAAAATCGTTAACGTTACTCCAAAATCCAAATCACACACACACTACTACTACTGTTTACTGCTGCTGCTGCCACATTATCTTTCAGCACCGTGACTACTAACTCCTCAGATCTTGTTTAGCGCATGCAATGAAGACATCTAAGCGAGTCTAAGCGGATATGTGAGAAAGGTTACTAGGAGCTTTCTATTAATTGGTAAGTCCTTCAAAGGAGTTTTCCCGGTCTCCTCCTACACCTAACACACTGGCTGCACGTATAGCCTATCCTGTGCTGAAATATATTTAACCCACCCACTTCCGCCTTCTCCAAAACAGAAAACCAAAACAACATTTTGACGAACCTCTGAGTTGTAGCCAAACGTGTAAACGACGGACAACATGGGATGCGATGTATGACGTTGTGTGGTCTAATCTGAGTTCACAATCCTGAGGTCATAGATCGATTTCCACCGTCGTTATTGCTGCCGTGCCCGTGAGTGATGCTCTAAAACCGCCAATGCTTCATTCAACCTAACTAGAAACTGGCAATATCATTAGCTGAGTGGTTAACCTCTGATGGACTGGTACCCTATCTATAGGGAATAATGCACTTTAAGTCGTTTAGCACCAAGGTAAAATGATTTGATCCCCGGGCAACTAGGAAAGGAAAGACTTTTAATATTCAATGAACGTTTTATTTTTATTACACTGGTCGCACAGTGGTCGATACAAAGGTGATATCGCTTGCGTAAGTAACGTGTTCTAAGACAGACTGAATAAATCCATACTTCTAACTTCAAAGTATAACAGTATACCAATCCAGAGTTTTTTGTTGTAAGAAATACAGTATCGGATGTGATTTCGACCTTTGACCCGATTAAAACGACATGATATCAGTTTTTCGCCCCTTTTAATATTTGAGATAAAAGAACATAAATATTCTGCTTGGAAAGAAAATTAGAGCCCACCCATTCCTCTCCCTTTAACCCACCACACCACAGCTCAATAAATAAGTAAGTGATGGTTCACAAGAAGGTAAATAATGTATTTACGAATGTCTTTCTTACTATAGTTTTATTTATTAATTTGCGTGTATACACGAGACGGAGAACGAAATAATTGAACGGGAAGGGAAGTAACTCTTTTCAATTGCATGCTTTTGCATGCATGTACAAAACTATCAAACTTACTTAATATGGAAACTTCAGTTACATTCGTTACAATTTCAAAAGTTTTGTATCAAGATAATTTTCTTTCCCATCTCATTTCCATTGACTATCCTTTACAACCAAGAAAATGCGAATTCAGTCAGCTGAGCTAGATTTGTTAATGTCTGCGAGCACATCTGTCTTACCACGAATAGCAAAGATTTTTAAACGGTTATTTAAGAGACGACCGTTTAAATTTATTCTTGGTCTGGGGTGAACGAAACAAAATATTTCTGTTCTAAAGACAATTTTTCTTTCCTCCTCCACCATGACCACCCCGATTTAAGAACCAGAATTTGTTGTCCCAAAATCCCAGCCCCAACAAAAAATAGAAACGGTCAGTCCCTTACGGTATTTTGTGTGCATCTGTGTATCGGAGAGACAGAGAGAGAGAGTGTGTGTGTGATCTGGATTTTTAACGTAGCTTTAACAATTTTTCAGTCATATCGCTACGATGTCTGCAGTGTGGCAGTTTATAGCGATGTACCACCTAGTCACATTATCCTGACACCAGGCCGACCAGTCCTAACACTAACCTCTTAATGCTGAGCGCCAAGCGAGGCAGCTGTTAGTACCATTTTTGTAAGTCTTTGGTATGACTCGGCCGGGGATCGAACCCACGACCTCCCGCACCCGAGGCGGACGCTCTAACCACTAGGCCATCGGAGCGGTGTGAGAGAGAGAATAATGTAATAAATTACTATTGTGTAAATATATATTTTTTTCTTCTCTATACCACAAGGAATTTCTCAGTATTTTCTGTGGGTATCCGTAATAAATCATTATTTAATTTCTTTAAGCTTGAGATATTGCTCTTTTATCTCCGAAAGAATGTTAGAAATAGCATAGACGTTGTTAATGCTGTCGGTGATAATATTATTATTACCCATAATATTATTATTACTCATAATATTACCCATAATATTATTACCCATAATATCATTATTACCCATAATATTGTTATTACCCATAATATCATTATTACCCAAAATATTACCCATAATATTATTATTACCCCAAAAGTAATTTTGTTTGTGAGTGTTCACTTTCGGTACATTTGAAAGTACACTTGAAATAAAAGTACATTTCTAAAGCACAGCGTGACAATATAATTTTTAAAACAGAACTTTCAGCTAACAGTATAATAAAAATATATTCATCATAATTTACACAAAGTCAAAAAAGGAATTTATTGTCAAGCAAAAACTGCTAGAGATCAAAAGATTCCGCACGATATAAATGCACATGTACTGGCTATTCCCAAAGAGTGATAACGTATAATACTTTTAACAACGACAACAACAACAACGACAAAGTATTCGTAGCAATCTGAGTACAATAAATTTGCTCATGACAGTGAAATTGCTCAATTATATTAGGGACAAGTAATTTTCTTTATCTTGATCTTACAAAATAAAGTTCATATTAAAACGGACAGATTACAAGTGCAACCATCACTTGTGTTCATGCAAATTTTACTCAGTAGAGCGTAGGAGTTTTCTTCTCAGTCCATTGTCATGTGCACGTAATGTTCGCTTACACTAAGAATGGTGACATGAAGTCAGGCTTAAACTAGCGCCTTGATGTCAAGCTATTTATTCACCATGCATATATATTTTATACACATTTAAAAGCTTCATTATCTTTCAAGTGAAAAAATACCGTAAGATGCTCTTTCGAAAAACGTATAGCTGAACACACTGTCCCTCATTGCACCTTGCCGGGCAAAATATTTTGGAAAAGAATATTAGCTTTAAACCTTGGAGACGCATAATATAATAAGTTATGACAGCTATACACACATACATACACTCGGTCTTTTTCCTTTATATCACACCCAATGGTGATTTATATTCGTAACTGTCAGGGACAGATTGCAATTCAACATATCGCACAGATCCATGACATATGATAGGCTTTAGTAAACATGAATGAATTAAAAGTGACAACGTGTGATTGTTTAAAAAATAAAAATAAACAGGATGGCAATGGCTCATACACTGTGTGACACACCCACGCTAAATACAAGTCACATACGTTTTCACACCCACGCTATACAAAAGTCACACACGTCATAACACACACACGCTTAATACAAGTCACACACGTCATCATACACCCGCGCTATATACAAGTCACGTCATATACCCACGTCACACACGCCATCACAAATCCACACTATATAAAAGTCACACCATCACACAAACATGCCATATACAAGTCACCCACGTCATCACATGCCCACGCCATATACAAGTCAAACACCTCACCACACCCCAGCGCTATATACGAGTCACACACGTCATCATGCACCCACCCTATATAAAATTTTCGCACGTCATCATATACCCACGGTATATAAAAATCACATCATAAACCCACGCTATATAAAAGTCACAGGTCATCACACACACACACGCTATATAAAAGTCACACAGATCATCACACACACACACGCTATATAAAAGTCACACAGGTCATCACACACACACACGCTATATAAAAGTCACACAGGTCATCACACACACACACACGCTATATAAAAGTCACACGTCATCACACACACACACGCTATATAAAAGTCACAGGTCATCACACACACACACACGCTATATAAAAGTCACACAGGTCATCACACACACACACACGCTATATAAAAGTCACACAGGTCATCACACACACACACGCTATATAAAAGTCACACAGGTCATCACACACACACACGCTATATAAAAGTCACACAGGTCATCACACACACACGCTATATAAAGTCACACAGGTCATCACACACACGCTATATAAAAGACACAGGTCATCACACACACACACACACACGCTATATAAAAGTCACACAGGTCATCACACACGCTATATAAAAGTCACACAGGTCATCACACACACACACACACACACACACACACGCTATATAAAAGTCACACAGGTCATCACACACACGCACTCTCTATATAAAAGTCACACAGGTCATCACACACACACGCTATATAAAAGTCACACAGGTCATCACACACACACACGCTATATAAAAGTCACACAGGTCATCACACACACACGCTATATAAAAGTCGCACAGGTCATCACACACACACACACGCTATATAAAAGTCACACAGGTCATCACACACACACGCTATATAAAAGTCACACAGGTCATCACACACACACACACGCTATATAAAAGTCACACAGGTCATCACACACACACACGCTATATAAAAGTCACACAGGTCATCACACACACACACGCTATATAAAAGTCACACAGGTCATCACACACACACGCTATATAAAAGTCGCACAGGTTATCAAACAGAGGCTATATACAAATCACACACGTTATCACACACCAACGCTATATAAAAGTCACACACGTCATCAGACACTCACGCTATATCAAAGATACACATATCATCACACACCTATGGTATATAAATGTAACACACGTCATCACAAACCCACGCCATACACAAGTCACACTCATCACACCCACACGTCATACACAAGTCACACTTATCATACCCCAGCGCTATATAAATGTCACAAACGCCATCACTAGCAAACGCAATATAAAAGTATCACACTTCATCTTACATTCACGCTATATACAAGTCACCCACGTCATCATGTATTCACGCTATATACAAGTCACATATATCATCACACAACCACGCTATATAACAGTGACGCAGTCATCATACACTCAATCCATATACAAGTCACACACCTCATCATATACCCACTCCATAAACGAATCACACACCTCATCACACACCCACCCCATATACAAGTCACACAAGTCATCACACCCTAAGCCACATACAAGTCACACTTTATCAAACCCCACGCCGTAAACAAAAAAAACAATCAAATAAAACAGAGACAAACAGGCATACATATAATTATATTGTTATAAAGGATATACAGCTTATCAATTTAAAGACCCCCCAAAAAAAACCAAACAAAAAACACCCCACACAGCACACCAGCACCAAGGCCACAAAACATCCAACCCAGGAACCCAACAAGTCTCCCCCACGAGTCCACCCATGCTCCCACGCACAACATCCACCGGCACGAAAGAAAAACCGAGCAGAGAGCGACCATTGACATCAAAATGCGTTGAAATACCAGATGAAAACTGAGGATCTCTGGAACTTTTTATATGAAAGCGACGACCACCCATAACCCCCAGAAACCTGCCCAAGTGTCTATCCAACACACCGCATGTCACATTTTTTACAGGTTATCAAATAAACCACATCAGTTGGTACGCAGTTAGTGCAACAATGCAGAGAAAACACCTCCCCTGCACCAGCGCCACTGAAAGAAGCACCCTCCCCCTACGCCCGCACACTGAGAGCACCGGTGTCCGCCACACCCTAATATTCTGCAGCATTGCTGTCTATCCCTGTTTTTCTCAGTTACTTTAAGCACCCCCATCCCGTTTTAGCATCCAAGTCAATATACCCATCCATTAAAAACGGATCAAAATTTCTACACAAAAATTACCAATGGTCAGATTGCAAAGCCTTGTTTTGTCTCAATAATGAAATCTTTCTTATCATGCATGTAATGTTTTATACCCAATCACACTTTCCCCATTTATAATTAGTTTAAAAGATTGCACTGGAGGATGAAAGTATAGTAGGTCACTATGACCTCATTTGCCTGCAATAAGCAATAGGACTATATGACCAATACACAGATCAAGTTTCAGGCTGTACATACAAGAGTGGTGGCCCCGGGTGCCTGAGTGGTCAAAGGCGATTGCCTTTACGGATCACTGATATCTCACTTCTGTCCGTGTGGGTTTTGAATCTCAGCTCGGCCAATATGATTATGCAAGATAGCTTGCCATTAGCTTCCAGTGGGTTGGTGGTTCTTCCTGTGTTCTTCATCCACCAAACATACTGGTTGCCATGTACTGTACTCATATGCTGAAAAAATGGCATTAAACCCACAAAACCAAGCTAAACATACAAAAGTGTGAGGGAAATCGATTCAAACACAAAAGATTAACACAGACATTGAAACCCAGAAAAGTAGCAACACTGTCGAAAAGTGATATCTGTCTTATCCTCACAGACAAAAACTTCAATATAATGAAAACAGATCAACATCAGAAATGCATCAAGTTTTATTAAATTCTCGAGAAAAATTTACCTTCAACTTTATATTGTTAAAATATTAATTGTTAAAACATTAGCTGTGCAAAAGTATTTGAATCAATTTCTAATGATTTTTCTACGATCTACAGTCTTTTTGTATGCATAATACATATTTTTGAACAGTATAACTCATGTACAGAAACATTAAAAGACATCTAAGAAATCACTAAAAAATGAAAGGACAAAGAAACAATGTAAAATTCACCTAGATGCAACCCATTATAATTCTAATTAACACTTAGTCTTATTACTTTAAAATATTTACCCAATTTCCTAACTTGAACATATTTTCATAATTCCCTCCATAAAGAGTTGTTTAGTCTGAAACAAGCAACTTGCATTATTGATGCAACAAATAAAAACATGAACACAATTCAGTTACATCTGTATATGTACTGGTTATGAAACAAAATTATAACAGTGCAACATATCACAATGTACCAAACTTCATTACATATTCTTTCCCCAAAGGAAAACTGACCTGACAAGATCATTCAAGCATCTTAAAAGTATTAGTCGAGAATCTTCAAATGCAAAACGGTACTTAGTTAATGCTGTCCTACATAATGTCAAAGAGGGACAGAAAAAGCTAGATTTGTGTCTGTAAAGCACATATGCCTTTGCTGCAGACCAAAAAGTCAGAATCCAAATAGTTCAAAAACATCTGAAAATTTCAAAAAGCGTGAAAATATAATTGAGTCATTTATTTATGCATACAAATATGCCAACAAAATTTTCATTTGTCTACATTATGCTAGTCAGGTTTTTGTCAAAACATTTTCAATGTTTTTGCTTCACAAAAATTAAAAAAACTGCTAAAATGGCCTGAAAATCTTATCAGATCATCTATGAATGAATATAAATGTGATAGCCAACTTTCATGTGTATGCATTAAGTATGTTTTCTGCAATCTTGCTAACCAACTCCTATAATCTGAATGCAGGATAGGAACAGCACCAAATCAAGTTGGCCCCATTGCAAGCAGTGGCTGCAAAACACGAATATCCTTTTGATTATTACAGTGCTAATTTTGATCGGTTCATCCTAGTATACTGTCGGCTAATGACATCTTAGTATACTATTGACTAATTACACATCAAACAATATGTACAACAGTATGTATTTGCTTGTATCCTGCTTCTTATTCACTGACCTACCAAAGTGGTCTTGGACACCTGCAGAGTTTGACAAAAAACTTATGACAAGTTTTTTCCTTCAAAATTAGGTAAAACTTTAAGCATTTACTCAACATTGCTGTCAAATTGTTACATTTTTCCATCACAACTGTAATTTGGTAGAAGTTTATATGCTGGTAAAATCAAGTGGAGTACAAAACAGTGCATGCCAAAACAGAAACTAACACTGGCCAATAGACTGGCTTGGATCTGTACCATGTCAACTAGTGTTGTGAATCCTGGCCGCTAAGGGTGAAACAATACACCTGCACCACATATTAATACAATTCACCATACAAAGCCTACAATATGATACATTATGATACACATATCTACTTATGGTCTTTTCATTTTTCAAAGGTCTGTCAGTAGTAGGGTGGTGCCATTCTATATGTATTGACATCTTGGTTGTATTTCCAGCATGCAGATAACAGACAGATATAGACATGTCAGCTTGTTCATTTGCCATTCTCTTCCTTGTCAATATAAAAAGAAACAAAAATTACTTCCAAACAGACAACTTGTTAGTCAAGAGTGGGTTTAATTCAACCTCTTAGGCCATGTCAGGCTGTTCCATTAAACCAGATACAGATCCATTCTCTGCCACTACACCCTGGACCCTTTGTTTTGCACTGCACCAATGCTTTAAAAACATTTTTTTACTTAAGTTTGGAAGCCAAAATGGTGTTGTCTTCAAACAGAAGAAATAGCGCCATTTCCTTATGCAAGGAAAATCTTATCTAGAACAAGTTTGAGTATAGGAGCAGAAATTATTAGCAACCATATCCATCACATTGTACTTTGCTTTAATTTCTGCAAGTGAAAAAGGAAATTATTGACAACACCCACTCCCTTTCCATAAATTAACAAGGTGACTATAATTCATGTTGTTTGGAATTTCCTCTTTCACCAATTCAGTGCTAACATATATATATATATATATATATATATATATATATATATATATATAAGAAGACATTCCAAACTTGTTCCCCATGTATGACTTGAGTGCTTTACAGATAATGTAATTGCCACTTTCAAGGAAGTATATCTGTTGCTTTGTATTTTATGGATCAAGTTCTGATGCAATACTACAGGTATTCATGCAGTGAATACACTACAGATGGTTCTGAAAGGTGGTTATTAATAACCACCAATCAGAACTGACCGACATATTATGCTGCACGATACAATGGATGTGTAGCCTTCAAATTTAACCAAAATATACAAGATCTGAAGCAATAGATATGCTTTGCATAAAAGTGGTTACTAAATGATCAGCAATGTATTTATATTATACAACTAATAATTATTCATGATTGCTTAAGTTGTTGTTGTTGTTGTTGTTGTAGGGTTTAATGTCATTTTTAAGCACAAGATAGGCTATACATGGCGACCAGTATTAATGGTGGAGGAAGAACCTGGGAAAACCCGGAAAGAACCACCAACCCATGAGAAGCTACTGGCAAGCTTTCTCACATACCCACGTTGGCCGAATCCAAGACTCGAACATACGCCAACAGAGGTGAGAAGGCAGTGATCCGTAACGGTGAGCGCTTTAGACCACTCGGGGCCCCCCGACTGCTCAAGATTAAAGTACCTTGTATATTGCATCATCTGGCACTGATCCTTCACCTCCTGTATCAATATGGAAAAGGTATTAATGCACTGAAATATTGACTAATTATTTCACACCCTACTGGTCACAATAATTTGTTTTTGTACCACGTCTTCTAATGTTGTGAATCGTGGCCAATTTACTGGCTTGTTTCTGTGTGTTGTTTTTAACTGTTGTGAATCATGGCCCTTATGCTGGCCTAGTTCTGTGTGATGTTTTTAAGTGTGGTGAATCCTGGCCACTATACTGGCTTGGTTCTGCACTATACTGACTAGTGTTTGTGAATCCTGGCCATAATATTAGCTTGGTTCTGCACCAAGTTTAATGGTGCTGTGAATCCTTGCCTTGGGAATCTGTTTTAGTTTCAAGACAACTGATCAACTGGATAAAATATTTTCCTTTTTTTTCAGCAATGTCATTTTCTCATCCTTGGAAATGTTTCTCTCACCAATGAATACACAGAATAATCACTTAAACAAGAGTATTGCTGTTGTTGTTTGGGGTTTAATGTCATCTCTGTGCAAGACAGGCCGTATATGGTAGCCAGTGTAACTGGCTGAAGAAGAACATGGGAAAACCCTGATAAGAACCACCAACTCATGGGAAGCTAGTAGCAAGCTTGCTCACATACCCAAATCTGGTGAGCCCTAAGCTTGAACTCGTGATTTAGACCACTCGGTTGAAAAATCAAACCTTTATTTGTATATTAAACTCTAGATATAAGAAACTGATTTTAATTTTGACATTCTTATGACAAGACAACTATGCTGTATCAACAAATAATGTTCAATTTTCAACTAATGTTGATAACCAACTGTTGCTACACTTTTGTATGTAGTATATAGTTTTAACAGCATTAAATTACAATGTACAGTTTTCTAAGTAAGTCCACTTGATTTCAGTGCAACACAGTACATGAGAATTGAAATATTAATGAAGAATTTTTCTTAAGTAGCTATGATCTGTATACATTATATTATAGAAACAGCAGGGATCACTAGTAAGAGTTAAGTCCCTTTGTATGTCATTAACTGTCAGTTCTAACAGCAATGTACACAATTCCGACGTACATAAATGTTGTCTAACATCACAATTTTTACGTAGACCATGGCCTCCTGTGCAGTTTAGAATATGTTTTCCATTACAACTTCTTGTCTGGTTTTCTGGACTTTTTGGTTATTCCAAAGAAAATAAAACTTTCCTAATTGTGAAGTTACCACTGCAAGGGAGGTAACCTGATTAACATGAGAGAAGAGTGCAGTTAGTTTCAATTATGCCATGTCAATCATACATGACTCAATACAATTATATACAATTATAATTATATAATTAAGGTTTTTAATGTAAGGCCTTCTTAGATCAGTCATATAATTTTTACTGTGTAACTGCCATGTTGCCATTTTGCATTCAACTTGGTAACAGAAAAACTGCATCCTGTGATGACTAAACACTAATTAGCATACGACTGATGAGCATAAGCTTTTTAATGCAATTAACAAAGTCATTTGTAAAGTCTCGATCACCTGCAGTATAGCATCATCTGTTAAAAGCAAAACAGTGACACTGTCAAATGTTGCAAAGAGCATGCTGCCATTGTTATTATGCAGAACAGCACAGACAACTATTTACTCCAACAAAATTACCTTGTTCAGAAAGAGCATGTAAGAAGTATATGATTTGATAGTAAATTTAAAAAGCAGAGAATAAAGTATGTGTTCTTCATTAATTTCATGTCAGATACCACATCAGACTAAAGGGGTCACAGGTGAATGTGTGGTCTAAACTGATCTCCTTTACCAACCACAGCCATAGCACGTCTGTCCATTTGGGTTCGAGTCTTGGGCTTGAACAATGTGGGTATGTGAGAAAGCTTGCCAGTAGCATCCCATGGGTTGGTAGTTCTTCCTGTAGTTTTCCTATGTTCTTCCTCCACCTGTAGTACTGGTTGCCATGTATAGCCTATCATGCACAGGAAATTGGTTCTAAACCCAAAACAACAACAGGAGACTAAACTAAATGCATACATATATCAGAGCTTACTGTAGAATAATAAATTATCTTCATGGAAGATGTACTTATTGTATAATTATAATAAGACCACCAATTGTCTTCACAATGTTTGCACGAACTGAAATAATACTCCAACACTGCCTTTTATTTTTTGTCAAGAAATCCAGGATGGTTATATCAGCAAAGCAAATTTATCACAGCCAAGCTGCATAAGGTGCGAGCAAATGTATTCCAATTATTATTGGATGATCGTGGAATTCTCTTTAGTTCTAAATTTTAACAACTGATCAGTGCTTACAGTACTGTAACACTTCAGAATCTATTGACCATTTCTAAACCTTTCAGAATAACCACCAATACTTGCTTGTAAGTCTAGACCTTTATCTACTGCCTAACGCAACAGCAGATCAAGATCTAAGCGATGATGTCGTAGCGTTTCAGGCAACGATGTGATCCTATACCTTGCAATAAAACAAATAAAATTACTGCCAAAGACAAAAACATGACTGTAGTTAAAATCCAATATTTAAATAGAGTTATGTTTTTCTGTAAGTTTGGCTGATGATCAAGGTGTCAAAATTTTTTTACAGATGGCTGAAGAAGTGCTGGGTGTGAATCACACCTGGCTGCTCCACTGATGCATATAGACTCGTAATACTACCCTGTCTATGAAGTAGTGGCACTAATATTAGTACAAATCAGGATCTATGTTGTTTTATTTTAAAGTGAATACTCACAGGAAACTGCATTGAACCAGATCTGTTATTACATTATGTGATGGCAGATCTGGGTCTGTGCAGTTTGCAGTTGGACTCAACTTACAAGCAAGTACAATGGTAACTGACATAAACTCTCTCTAAATCATTCAGTCCTGGGTTTGGGAAAATGTTCCTTGATCATTTTGCCAATGAAATTTTAGATAACATTTATGCAATTATTTACTAATTTTTTCAAAATATTTGCGCTGAAATCCAGGTAAATACTTTACACATACCCTTCAAAATTACCTGTGTCTCTCTTTACTGTTTTTCAATTCTTCTAAAGGTATCCAGTAAAAACAAAATTTTATCTTCACCAAGTCTATAAGTAGATCCATACCATTTGGGTATATTCTTTTTCCTGGATCTGTGCTTCATATGTACATACGTTATGCTGGAGTACATACTGCAAATGGAATTTTATACAATGAGTTAAATAATCTTCTATCTTTTGCCAGCCATGAAGGGCAAAAGATATAACATTTTCAACACATTTCGCATATTTAATGGGACTCAGTACATATCTATATATCCCATAAGGAAATCATTTGATTGATTCAATAAACCACAACATCTGAAATTCATCTAGATGCTTTTGGGCATTGTGACTATCCTAATGCCCAAAAGGATGTTACAAGATGATATTCCAAATTCCAAATGTGTAATCTCTGAAAATTACATTACAGATTTATGGAGCCTAATATCAACTGCATCTTACAACATACTCCATCTGTATGTAACATGATTCTCCCCTTCAATCTGACTTTAAGCCAACATTTCTTCTCCACCAAGTCCACATGAAAATCCAATTGTCTTTCTCTTTAAATTTTCCTTTTCTTTGATCTCCATTTCATCATCCTGAACAAATAGCTTCCTCCATTCTTCATTTTGCATATCCTGAAATTTCCACCTTCAACAAATCCACTGAACCTGAAGAGGTCTTTTTCTTTCCTTTTGTCTCATGCTTCATTATCCTGAACGAATAACATTTCATTTTTGCCAAGCCCGCACTCCGCAAATGAAGGAGGATCTGGTTTGTCTGGTTCTGGTTGGCATGGCAACACTCTTCGAGGAAAGTTTGTCACTATGTGAAAGTCATCAGGGCAAACATCGTGACAAAATGCGTAATAATACAGATACTGAAAAAAAGGAAACATATAAAAATATTCTTACAAATTAATTGTCAAAAGAAAGACCCCCCCCCCCCAGTATCAAAATGAAATAATACAATATGAGGGATTTTTAGCTGATTTAGGATTGTATAATCCACATTACTGTTGGACTATCTTGGTTCCTGCACACAGTTTGCTATAAGTGAAGGATACAGTAAAATTGCGCAGATTATAGTTTTTCTTTGTATAAATCTTGCATTTCAAACTACAAGAAAAAAATATTTTAAAAACTTTTAAGTAGAATTATCTCAATAACAAATGGATACTACCACAGATACAGTATAGTTCAGAAAACCTTATTCAATATGTAAAGAAAAAAGTTAAACTGGGACAATTACAAAGACACCTTTTGATGAATGTTATGTGAAAATTGTACCTGACCTGGATCTTTGTCATGCTAAGCCTTACATCAAATCTGGTTTTAATTCACGATGTCTTTTATGAGCTACAGAGATGAAATAAACTGCAGGCCAAAAACTTGGATCAAACCAAGCACACCCCATTTTCAACTCGTTTTCAAAAAGAGCACGAATGGGTCAGACATGATACAGCTTTGACAAAATATTTCATGCTATGGACACAATAACATGAGTTACAATTTAGATCCTTGATTTAGTCAGTTACACTTATCAAAGAAGTATATAAAGAAACACAAAGACATAATTATCAAAAAATTTGTCAAGTTATTATTCAGTGACATTATGAGTCAAACTTAAGCAACTACTGCACAGCAAACACATGAATTTTCTACACATGTATAATTTCTCTCTCTGCTCCTACAGTAAGTTTCTGTCTGTGTTTCTAACTTACTTTAGTTGACTGTGATCGTAAAAACCGCCTTTCAAGACGGGTTCCATCAGGGACTTTCAGTACAATGCGTATTGCATCTGCATGACTTGCTGGTGGCTCATCTGGAATTTCATCACGAAGTTCTTCTTTCCTTTTTCTCTTTTCCTGACAAAACATTTAAATGTTTCACTATAACAAGATTTTCTTAAAATATACATTTTAACTTATTGTTTTACTGGTGTTGGGATATTATGTATCAGGCAAGCTCAAATTTTCCAACAGCAAGTTCAATTTTCCAGTCAGCTTGCCCCAGGCAAACTGGCTTTTATAAAAATTTACGGATCCCTGTTTTTCATAAAACATTATTCTGCTGCTCTTCGTAATGGATATTTCAAACAGAAGTTCTTTAACAATTAAAATATTTTTTTACAAAGTGGGAAATGTTTTATAGTGGAACAGCTTGACTTAAAAGACCTACATATTTAACATCACTTGGACCGTTATAAATGTTTGAATGAGAGGGTAATCTACAAATAAAGTTGTGGAAGAAAAACAAAGAGGAAACAACAAAAAAGTCTTAAAAAGTGAACACTACATGTTGTGTTTGTGTTCTTGTCAGACAACAAAATGTTTATAACAATAATTAAAGAGAGGACATCTGTAATTATGTCATTATCATAGTCATACAGAGATATACATATATATGGTTCAATGGTTTATCAGCATAATAAGAATCTAAGATATCTCAAGTGTTATTGTATTCATTCCCTCCTGAATCAATTTGTGTGCCGTGTGCAAATCTTGGTATTACTGGTTTAGTCACTAATGGAATTTGTTGAATGTACCCCCCACCACCACTCACATTTTCGAAAATAAGCTTCTCTACCATGCAAGAATTATGGAATTTAACTTGGTTTGCACAGCAACTTGGAAGCTATTCCACTTCACTTGGATGCAAAACTGCATCCAAAATATATGCTCATATAAACTAATTAGATTACCTGCTTCAAACGGAGCTCTTCTTGCATTGCTTCCTGTTTTCTTCTTTCTTCCATTTCTGCTTGTTCCTTTTTTTCTTGGCGTCTTCTTTCCTAAAAAGTACACACAAAAGAAAAATCTCCCCAGATGAAATCCCATGAAATTAAACTTGAGAACTTGAAGAAAAGTAATGGATAGAAATAAATTCTTCAAATAAATAACAGTTTCATCCTTAGATAAAGTAATGAAGTTTATAAAGGCATTAGAAATGTCGATATATTTAAGAAAACCCATAAGTAACATGTATAGTAGTCCAATATGTAGATACTGTTTAAATTTGCTGTAACAGAGTAAGCATTGTTGTTGGGTTTAATGCCTTTTTGTTGCATTTTTAAATGTCAGAGGTCTGTAAAGGTGAGTGCCTTAGATCACTCAACCATCCAAGGCCCCTTAGAACAAGTATGGTATAGTAATCAAATCTGGAATGGTGAAATGGTTATAAACAGAGGTGAATGGATACACCTCTGCCACATATCGATATATTAGCATATAACTGGTTTGGAGGTACTGAGTTGGACATCTTGTGTTAATTTAAAGAAAGTGAATGGGTGTTGTCAGGAGTGAATGAGTTAATAAACACTATGAGTTCTGAATTTAACGAATAAGAAAGCAAACATCTAATAATTATTCACAACTTCTGAAGATTAAAGTAACTTGTATTGATTTGTATAAATTCTTCATCTCTTGTACTGATATGGTCAATATCAATATACAAAAAATAATTGTTTCACTTTATTACCTGTGATTATGCATCCTTATATTTAGTATTTCATTTCTAAAATTAAATTTCAATATATCATCCTTTCTCTTATAAATCAATAATCCAAAAAGGAAAAATAAAGAAAATAAATCTTAAGAAACCTGAACTGTTGGTCATGTGACATTGAATGGTGATCTGATGATTACTTAAAATAGTCCAAAATTGGTAAGAAAAGTCACACGATCAAGTTACTGTTATGATTTCCCTGAATGAATGCTTAAAGTTCTCTTTTATTCGTAACTGTTGGACTATGGGGACAAACTCTTCCAGAGAAAGGAAAATATGTGAATTATAGCTTCTAGTTAATATAGCCATTTTATTTTTAGTACAACACAAGTACCAGCAATATAGCAAAGGAATAAAAATAATGGTGAATGGTTAACTTTTTATGAAATAAAAACAACTTAACCAATATCAAGTGAAAATGATATTGTCCATGAAAAATATAGAAATTATATCCTGATGATTACAATCAATGGTCAAATAGTTATGATGAACCAAAAATCTGGAATTACTTTAAACCATTTCCTTAACTTAACTGAATTTTTTCCCTTAACCATTGATACTGCTCCAGTGGCCTAAGTGGTTAGAGTGTCCACCTCAGATGGTGGAGGTCACGGGTTCTAACCCTGGCTGAGTCATACCAAAGACTTATAAAAAATAGTACTAGCAGCTGCCTCACTTGGCGCTCAGCATTAAGAGGTTAGTGTTAGGACTGGTCAGCCTGGTGTCAGGATAATGTGACTGGGTGGGACATCATGCTACATGTCTGCGGCATGATGCACCAGTACTAGACATCACTATAAATTGCCACACTGCAGACATCATAGTGATATGACTAAAATTTTTAAAACTATGCTAAAAATCTCAATCACACACACACACCTTAACCACTGATGATTTTTCTCAAACATCTCTGATACTGTCCAGTCCATCATTTAACAATAATGTGTGACCAATAGAACACATTTCACTGAAGTGACTTAGGACAGATTACTGACTAAAGCCAATTAGAAATTCAAGTATGTGACTGTTTTGTCAAGTCTTAAGCTGACCATAAGACCAACAAATAAAAGTAAAATGGTCTCTTTAATGAGTATTAAGTCAAGATGACTTGTCTCCCCTTACTCAAAAACCCTGTGGACTGAACCAATTAAAAGGTAGGGCAAAGTACAAGGCATTTTATATACTGGTATCAAATCTTCATTCATCAATTGCATTTCTGATTCACAAAAATACTGCAACTTGGAGAAACCAAGTTTTCTGAGTAAAATATGATCCTTTGGTAACAGTCACAAAATTATAATACATTAGGAGAAAGCCCATACGTTGCCATCTTTGCTAGCCAACGTTCCGATATGATAATCCTATCTACACCCTGGCGGATCGAACAGATATTTTAGTGCTTTGTCCTAATGACACCTATTGGATTTCATGAGTTGCCTCCCTTAGTATCTGATGCCAACTAACCCATAGCTTGTAACAACGGTGCATTCTACATTGGTTGGAAATGACGGAGAAAGTATGACTTCATATCAGAGGGAAGCCACTGTAAGTGTATTTGAGTTAAAAGTGTTTGTACAAACATGGACTGGCAGTGGAAAATTGCTTATTTATCAGTCCATTCAAGTTGTGTGCTCCCACTGTCTCCATCATGTAGGAACAGTGTTCAAATTTTTAACAACTTAATTTTGATTGAATGTGGTGGCTTGCCACCACATCCAATGAAATTCACAGACCTGAAGCACAGAAATATCTGCTCGACATGCCATGGTGTAGATAGGGTTATCATATTGGCCTTGGCTAGCGAAGATGATGCATTGCAAATCCAGCATTCCAAAGCTAACAAACTAATCTGATATCAAAATGGAAGTCACATAGAAGTGGTTGCCCTTTTGAATAGTGAAATTGCCACCAAATCCCACCAATAGTCAGCTACCACTGGAGCAAATTTTCATGCCCTTCCAGGGATGTAACTGCAGGAGGACCTGGGAGGGTGTGCCCATACTGTGGTTGAGCAAGTATTATCAAAGAAACATATTTTCTCCAAAACTTCTTCAAATACTTAACTCAATCCTGAAATGTACAAAGATGGTTAAAAAGGTGAAGGATGTTTCAACCCCTTGCCACAGTTGGTCCTGTCTCTAGTCTCCTAATATGAGAAGCAGTTTCAAGTCTCATGTGAAATATGGGCTATGGTTATTCCATGCTGTGATGCAGTTTATATACAATTTTGCATCCCATAAATCACACCCAAGTAAAGTAACCACCATTGTTACAAAGCTGCTGCCCAACAAAGTAGGTAGCTGCTGTGATGCTGATATAGATCCTACCAGGTTGAAATGACTTTTGAACTAAAAGTAACTGATAATGTCTAATTGGTTTTCTTTTAAACTATTTTGTATTTAATAAAAGACCAAATGCTTAAAACATGTCTTGTTTAATTGTTTTAACTGATATGTTTCTTATTTTACGTCTGTGTAAACTGCAATGAAAGATATGTTCAAGGTGGACATGCAGTTGCCTACAGTCTGGTATTATAAGTGACTGTGTGTGTGTGTGTGTGTGTCTGTGTGTGTGTGTGTGATTTAGATTTTTAACATAGCTTTAACAATTTTTCAATCAATATCTGCGTGTGACAGTTTATAGTGATGTTTAGTGATCTCAATCCATGACGCATCGCACCCCAACAGAATAGTTATAGAAAAGTGCAACAAACCCTTCAATTATTTGTGTGTGTGTGTTTATGTGTATGTCTGTGTGTGTGTGTGTGATTTAGATTTTTAATGTAGCTTTAAACATTTGTCAGTCATATCGCTACGATGTCTGTAGTGTGACAGTTTATAGTGATGTCTAGCACTAGGGCATCATGCCGCAGACATGTAGCACGATGTCCCACCCAGTCAGATTAGCCTGATGCCAGGCCAACAAGTCCTAACACTAACCTCTTAATGCTGAGTGCCAAGCGAGGCAGCTGTTAGTACCATTTTTGAAAGTCTTTTGGTATGACTTGGCTGGGGTTCGAACCTGCGACCTCCCGCATCCGAGGCGGACGCTCTACCACTAGGCCACCTGAGCAGTTATAAGTGACTGAGAACACTTTCTAAATAGTACTTTTTTGCAAGAAACCTACTTAAAACCAAAAATAAATTCGATAACAAGGTCTTTCCTTTTCATGCCATATTTTTAATGTGCAAATCACTTACTTTCTCCTGGTCAGCTTGGAGGGACATGAGATAAGCTTGGTCCTGCTCATTCCTCAGTCTTTGAACCATGTCTCTCTCATTTCTATAGAAAGAAATCTGTCTGTTAAAAAAATGTACATACTGATATTTCTAAAAGAAAAATGCACAGACAGACAAATGATGAATGAATACCAAATTACAAGGACCAAAGGTGTGGGGACTCACAGGGCCCCTAGATATGGACATTATATATATATATATATATATATATATATATATATATATATATATATATATATATATATATATATATATATATATTTATATTTTTTCTTGTTTTAGTTGAACCTTTCACTGTCAATTGCTTCATTCACTTTATTTGCTGTTTAATTTCCATATACTTTTTTATGTTGTATCCTAATTACATTTCAGAGGTAATTTATTTCACATCAATTTTTTTCCATTGTTCATAATGTGGCCCAAAGTAAATAACAAGACATCAGTTACATGACAGCATTGTAGAAATTAAATAGGAATTTAAAACATTTTGGTGATTTTGAGGTAAAAGTAATTTAAATGACCCCAAAATATGCTCAGAACACCCCCACCCCATGTAAAAAGATCCAGGCACAGCATGGGTTTTATGAGACACAAGACATAATTACAGAAAACGTTCACAACAAATTCCAATTTTCTTTGCAACTTAAGCATTCACAATAATTTAAAGAATGTCATTTATAAATTTCAATTACAGCATGATCTAAAGAGTTTCATCAGTAAAAGTTAGTGAGTCATTTTATCTTACTGGAGCTCTTTTACATTCTACAATCCTCATCTGATAAGAAAATTGAACAGATTATCAAATAATAGGAAACCTGTGTCTTGTGTTCTTCTAAAGGCTTCCAAAGACTGAACTTGATATATCATGCCTTGCAGTAATAGTATCAAAGAACTGAAAATATTGATGGATTGACACAATTCCCATGCTTTTCTAAAGTTAAATTTCTAGTTAATTTCTAGGGTGTGTCCAGGATGAAATTCATTTTTTCAAGGTTCACATATGACAATTACGGAACTGAATTAAAGGACATTTTAGCTTACAAAACATGCATATTTGAAATTAAAAGCTGTTTCTATTTCAAGCTTCTCCCAAAATATACGAGTCAGATATATGATCATGCACTAAACCACAAAATGATCATCAAGCCGCTTACCAGGGGGCATAGCAAACATAAGCAATGTTACACTGAGTCATACCTGCATGAAATCAATAGGAAAATTATGTATTTTTCTCAGAAATTGCAAGTATTATTTTTGCTTTGTCTTTAATCCACTGAATACAAGACAAAACTACAGCATTCATGAAACTAGGCCTGGTACTTGCCATTTTCATTGCTAGTCTTGTGTCTATACAAATCTCACATCCTACGACACTATAGGTCCAAGTGTCAAGGGATATCAACGATAAACCTCTTTCCATTGTTTTTGTACAAAAATTTAAAAAAAAAATTAAATGAAAGTCACATAACTATTGTAAAAGCCTGAAAGGACAATTCTTTGCAATACACATATTCCAAGAAAGTCAAGAAACCTGTCACTGTAGCAGCAACCTGGACATGGTAGAGAGCATGTGTCAACATAGTAGTCACTTGATACAACAAAACCATCACTGTCATGTGTTCTATGTTTTATGAATCTTACACTGGCAGGTGTTCTTAGAATAAACACGTAGATAACTTTTGTGTTCTCTCTTTCTTCTTGTTTTTCTACAAACAGTATTTAAAAATTTATTTCATTAAAAATTTTTAATCATGTCTACAACATCTGAAACAGGTTACTGTTGATATCACATTACTACTATACCCATGGTACATAAACATGTAGGTTGCGACATTTGTGCACTCCTGTGACAAATTTCATAACCGCTGTAGACTCATCTTGTCTGTCAGCAGATTAAAGACATAACTGTAATATTCACAATCTCTGAGAAAATAAACAATTTTCTTATTGATTTCATGCAGAAATTACCCAATGTAACAGTGTTTTAGATTTGACAGGCCAACTTGTAAGCAGCTTCCATATGCCACCACCATATTGACTTACTGTGAGGTTAGTCCAGTTTTCATATCTTCCACGTAAGAAATGATACAGATACCAATATCTAGCTGTCTGTAAACTAACCAGTCTACCAGACGAATCTGACTATGCAAATATGTTTATGGCAAGCACCCAAATGATCTGCACTGCAATCATTGAATATTCTGGTCAGAACTCAATAAATTTAACTCCCTATCAGTTCTGTTACAACTCAATTATGTAAATGTTTCTGTCGTCAAGTCATGGTGGAAAATTCCCAGGTTTTTCCTGACTTTTATCAATGTTTGCAAAATTCAAGGACTTTTCAGAGTCAGGAAAAAAATCTATCATTTCTCCAACTTTTTCCCAACTTCCCAATAGTGTGGGAACCCTGGACTGAAGAGTTGAAGTGACTATAATTTACACAAGATTGGATGGAAGAACAAAACTCCCAGAGATACTGCCACTCAGTTCCCCTAAAGATCATAAACATTTTGCTCTAAACAATCTTAATAATATTTTTAAATGTTTTCATTTATTATCATTTCATTCTGTACAAACATTTTAAACAGTATTCAAGAAATTACTGTGATTTCACGCTAAAAGCATTTTCTACCCTTGTTTCAAGTTACACTATCTGTGGAACAATTGCCATGGGGAATAACTATCCTGTCAAAAAGTTACCTAAACTTGATTTGCCTCCCTTGATATACTAAAACAACTGGACACGAGGACTGTTTAAATTGTTCGTACAGAATGAAATGATACTTCTTTTTTTTTTGTATTAAAATTAGTACAGCCATAAATTTTATTATTATTATTAGTGACAAACTATATTTTGTTTTAAAAAAAACAACGGACACTATCCCACCAAAATATTATCAAAATTACAATTGGTGGTGTAAGTTGCATGAAGAAATGTCTACAAGCTTTATGTCTATAGCTATCAAATCCTCAGGTAACATAAGAAAGAGCTTACCTTTCTGCTCTGGCAGCTGCTACAGTGATCTCATTTTCAGCTATCACATCATGTAATCTTTGTATAAGTTCTGTGCCCTCTGAAACAGATTGGAAGATTTCAACTCTAATTGCAAAAGAACATTTTATTAATCATTAATGTACAAATCAGATACAAAGAACCCTGCACATCGAAAAAGTCATTGGAAAGGAAAATTTTCTTTAAAGAGTTTCCAGGCAGCTCCATTGAGCTGTAAATGCAATTGTTAGATCCCCTTACAATAACTGATTGTAAGAAAGGAAGATGGTCATAGCTATATTGCACAAAATCAATTTCCACTTTCCAATATGTACTTAAAATAGAACAAATTTTTGGGTAAGAGTCTGCACCGATTATTTTGTGACAATACATACTGTCCTTTGTATAAAATGATAACAGGCATTTGGGATGAAAACTCGTGGAATGTTTATAGTTTCATACAAGATGAATGCAAATGTCGACTGCACATAATGCACCAGCAAATCCGAGTCTATGCAAATTCACTGGGGCAAATCTGTATAACAAAATATAAAGACCCTGATCTGCTGGCGCATCATTTGATGGCAGACCTAGGTCTATGCTGCTTGTAGTTGGATCAGACTTAAAATTTAGTATATACAGTGTGTATTAAAAGGATTTTCATTGGAGTTTAATAAAATATATTTTACTATGGAGTACTGTTTTGTATTGAAATGTCCTTTGAGGTTGGTTATACCGTAAATGTGCGGTCTCCAAAATACTTGACAAAAAAAACCAAAAAAGAATAACTCTTCCACTGCACAGTTAAAAAGAGCATAGATGCAAATCTCAAATAAAATGAATGACACTTGGCAAACAATTTATATTAGGGCTGACCAACACATGTTCTGACAGAATCTAGCCCACCCAAGGTTTCTATCTGGCATGGCAACCTTTCTTGTGCTAACTGGTAGTGGAAAAACATAGGTACCAAGTTTATAAATGGCTCCACGAGTGAGAAAAAAGTTATACTCTGGTTCTTCATATGAGAATAATGGATACCCTGATTTAGATCTTCAGCAGGCAAAAGATGAAATTATTTGGCAAGTTTCCAAAACTTAAGTTTGAAATGAGCACATAAGTAAGACTATTTATTGCATGACGAAAAAACCCCAAAACATGTACTTTTCCAATTAAATGGCAAATTATCTCGAGGACTTGAGAATTTAGCCTCTTATATAAATGACAATCACGTCAAGATGTCACTTGTATTATCATCAAAATATTAAAACCTGTGTGATATGGAAATAAATATGAATTGATACAATAATGTAACAGGCCATGTGATGAAATGAATTACTTTCACATTTGCCTGAACAGAACAAACTGACTTGGATAAATGAACTGCTTTATAATTTCAAAGTTTTACAATAACTGCATGCCTTTTTCAAGTCTACTACTAAGACTGCATGCCCTGTTTCCAGTCTACTCCTAGGACTGCATGCCCTGTTTCCAGTCTATTCCTAGGACTGCATGCCCTGTTTCCAGTCTATTCCTAGGACTGCATGCCCTGTTTCCAGTCTACTCCTAGGACTGCATGCCCTGTTTCCAGTCTATTCCTAGGACTGCATGCCCTGTTTCCAGTCTACTCCTAGGACTGCATGCCCTGTTTCCTGTCTATTCCTAGGACTGCATGCCCTGTTTCCAGTCTATTCCTAGGGCTGCATGCCCCGTTTCCAGTCTACTCCTAGGACTGCATGCCCTGTTTCCAGGCTATTCCTAGGACTGCATGCCCTATTTCCAGTCTACTCCTACGACTGCATGCTCTGTTTCCAGGCTATTCCTAGACTGCATGCCCTCTTCTAGTCTACTCTTAGGACTGCATGCCCTGTTACAGTCTATTCCTAGGACAGCATGCCCTGTTTCCAGTCTACTCCTAGGACTGCATACCCTGTTTCCAGTCTACTCCTAGGACTGCTTCCCGTTTCCAGGCTATTCCTAGGACTGCATGCCCGTTTCTAGTCTACTCCTAGGACTGCATGCCCTGTTTCCAGTCTACTCCTAGGACTGCATGCCCTGTTTCCAGTCTATTCCTAGGACTGCCTGCCCTGTTTCCAGTCTATTCCTAGGACTGCATGCCCTGTTTCCAGTCTACTCCTAGGACTGCATGCCCTGTTTCCAGGCTATTCCTAGGACTGCCTGCCCTGTTTCCAGTCTATTCCTAGGACTGCATGCCCTTTTCTAGTCTACTCCTAGGACTGCATGCCCTGTTACCAGTCTATTCCTAGGACTGCATGCCCTGTTTCCAGTCTATTCCTAGGACTGCATGCCGTTTCCAGTCTATTCCTAGGACTGCATGCCCTGTTTCCAGTCTATTCCAAGGACTGCATGCCCTTTCCTAGTCTATTCATAAGACTGCATGCCTTTGTATTGTTAAAACACTTTACCCTTATTTGTCTTAGTTTGAGGACAAAAGGTGGTGCTACCTGTGTGAAAACAAGTTTTTCTTCCTTGTATACCACAAATTTGTGTTTTTATTGGTTTGTTTTCACATCTTGTGCAAGGCATTGAAGATTAAGAGCATCATTTGACTTGACAGACTCTCCTGTCAAGTAACTGAGAACACAAGCTATTTCCAGGCATTATACAAATTTAATACAACCATTTTAAGTAAATCTATAAAAAAAAAAACAACAAACACCATAATGAACAATCAATAAAATACCAGTATGAAAAAAGTTTGTAACTGTCAGTGTATAAAATAGTTGATATTACATGTAACTCCTCACAGTATTTTTAAATTAACTCCCCGTGGTGGTTATGATCAAAACCTTCCATGCAACTTCATACTAAAGAGAACGCTATGGTAACTGGGTTCAGCATCAGACTTGTCATCCAAGAACTGCAGGTTCAATACCTACCCAAGCCAGTCCATGTACACTGTCTTGTTGTGTCCTTGGATAATCCATTTAGCTACCAATCCTCATTATGGTATTGAAAATCATGTGTTGAAAGCGCTATCCAAAAATCCAACCTACCCACCAAGCCAGTTAATTAGGCAACTATCAGAATGGGTCAATGAAGATTAATGCCATTCCAGACATTTCAAGTTTTCTATAATTAAGGTAATGGCATTCTGTATTTTCTTACCTATTGGTCCCTCTATCTTAGCTATAACAGTCATGCGGTTGTTACGTAAAACAATAAGTGCTAGGAATGGATATGTGGTTTCACCCAAGGCCCGGCTCACTGAAAGTACAATAACATGAGAACATTATAGTGAGCTTACGACAGCGATTTATATTTGAGATATGGATTTGAGAAAAATTTTGAATTTCAAATTAGCTGATGTTCAGTATAAACAAAATAGCAATGAAGTATTTTTGAATCATATAATCCAAAAAAATCAACATTTATACAGATTCCTTGCGCTCCACCCACCCATACTTAATTGACTCATCAATAATTCCTTAAATCACAGCGAAGAGAACCTTTGAAAATTTTATGACCAAACGCTAGTTCCTGCTAACCAACATATCACCTATATAAAATATTAAGTTCTCCACTTTCATATTTTGACAGTCTCGGCTAGTTTTCAAACAACCTTAAATCAGAAACAGCAGAAAATGCACAGAACTAAATTTCAACCAATAGCAATCATGGAAACTGTAATTGATTAAAAAAGATCAAGTCACTTAAAGTTACAGATGTTCAATCAAATCATTTAATCAGAACAGTGCGTGTGATCTGGATTTTTAACATTGATGTCTGCAGTGTGGCAGTTTATAGTGATGTCTAGCACTGGGGCCTCATGCCACAGCCATGTAGCATGATATCCCACCCAGTCACATTATCGACCAGTCCTAACACTAACCTCTTAATGCTGAGCGCCCAGTGAGGCAGTTGTTAGTACCATTTTTATAAGTCTTTGGTATGATTCAGCCAAGGTTTGAACCCGCGACCTCCTGCATCTGAAGCGGATGATCTAACCACTAGGCTACTGGAGCGGTTGTTAATCAGAACAGAACTAAACCATTATGATACATACATTAATATGCTTTACTTAGTAAAACACTGAATTAACTGAATTCACATTTGTACAAACTGAGCTTTGCTACATTTGTACACAAAACACATCAAGATGACTTACACTGGCCTTTTGAATCATTTTTTTCAAACGCTCCATGACCATGAAATCATGGATTTTCCAAAAGCTCAGCTCCATGTGTCATAAAGCACAGTGAATCACTTTAAATAATCAGAATCCAAGTTTGTGTATTTGATATGAATATTTTGTATGTGTGTCAATTTTGAAGGAGGAAAAAGTTTAACAAAACAACCCAAAACAAGAGTTTAAAATATTGAGTGAGAATATATATATATATATTTCTATAAAAGATTATACACCAACATTTAATATCCTTTACAATTATATACAAGCAAACAATTTCACTACTTTAAATAGGATGACCAATAATCTTATCAGTGTTCTTAAAATCCACTAACAGAATCACTGGACAGCTAGAAAATAAGTGCCAAAACAAAGCCAACGAGGGTAAACCAAGCTCCTACCCTTTCCATAAACAGTTCTGTTGAAACCGAGTTTCTCTCTCTCAACAATTACAATACCACTGATACTGTAGTCACAAAGGGGAAAATTTGAAGTAAAATGTACCATTCTGTCTGATCCGACAAAATCCTCTCTTTGTCAACTAGATTCTGATACTGTGTGTACTTTACTTGCTGCATCTTAGTTGGTATTATTAGAAGATGAGTGGCACCTGATGTTTTAAAGCATATGACTGCAATCTAACTAAGAGAAAATGACATCATGACATTATTTATGCCAGCTGCATATAACCCTTAGATCTGTGTGTCACGGCACCATGACTGCTCAATTAAATGAATGGGAGAACAGTGGATTTGTAATCTCAGATCAAGCCTCGCTCAATTTGGAGACATTTCTTCTTAAGCCAATTCATGCCATATGGATTCCCTCCACAAATGATAAAGTGTCACTTTGGACAAATGTGATTAAAATTCACTTCGACAAAGTGGAACTTAGCTGCTGCTTGTTTATTCAGCAGTTTTTTATGTGTATGAAAATAACAACAATGCAATCTTCAGTTCAATTTGCTCAGTGGAATTGTCAATAGTACTCATAACAAAATTAAAATTAATGTAAAAACTTTTTGTTACTTTATAAAATGACTGAATCAGACAAGCTAATTGTTTTTATAATATATTTAATTAGCAATGAACTGTGTCTAAAGTAGATAATAAAGTGATTTTCATTAATACATTTGTTCGATATTTCTATGGATAAATAGTGAATATGTGCTTTGAAAAGGCACAAACTGTGGTTGACATTTACTTCAACCTTAATGCTGTCACAATTCTCCGAAGTTTTCTAATTTCTTTGGATTGCATTAAATTATACTGAGCATTGATTATTTTAAATGTATGTAATATATCCTTTGGAAGTAACGAAAGATATAATAAATCAGTAATTCTGAATGTATTATTACAGCAGCAGATGGAGTCATTTTAGTTTAAAGCTTTCAAATTTATAGAAAATGCAAGTGAATTTAATTGTAAACAGTAAATTTCCATTGTTGTTCACGTTTTGAAAAGGTATCATGCCAGATGCCATCAAAAACCATAGGTATTAAAAAAACAAACAGATAAGGCTTTACCATCACATACCACAGGCATGGGATGTATTTAATATCAGCATGGTTTATTGTTGATATTTTGTTGTTGTGTCTTTAAAGTTGTAGTCTAGCTTATCCCTGAAAGCCATGAAAATTGGCATCTCACAAATTTAAACAGAATCACACTATTAATGTTCAGACTGGAATAAAGTCTTTTCCATTACGATACTAATAATCAAAATATGTTCTGCATCATATTCAATGTTGTAGCAAAATAATCACAGAGAATGCATGTTGCTGAATGCAAGGGAAGATAACTCTATTATCTATTTTGTGCAGCAAAATAAAAAGCTTAGAAAACAATGCATTTAAAAACTAATAAATACATACCTCTGTATCCTTCAGGACGGTTTGTATTACATGCCCAGAATAATGTATTGGTATTTATAAACTCAACCACAAGTGGGTTACACAACGTAGCTCTGAAAAGAAAAGGCCATTTCAATCAAATTTAAACTCAATACACAAACAAATGCACATGTAAGTGAATATTTTCTAATTACACAATTACATAGCTGCCAACCCCTAAGTACAAAAATACTGATTGCTTATGACAAAAATACTGATTTTCAGGACCAAATACTGATTTTTAAAATTTCAATGCATATGTAACTACTTGCAACATATACAACCATCAGTAAGGTATGACAGTGCCTTACATAATTATTTAATGTCAAAGATGCATGTGTTGCACACTTGCACCTTCTGGACAGGCACCCTGTTCCATTCGGGTGCCCATTCAGAAGGTGCAAGGGTGCAACACACTCAGACACAGGCTGTTTATAGGAGCCTTTTCCACACCTTGTTTATTTTTTTCAATTATTATCGATTCCAATGTACCAACTGTCATTGATAATCTCAATTCTGTGTGATTTTCTTACTGAACTGTTTTCATTCTAGCATACGAGTAATCCTTTACTATTTTACCGTCTGGAAAACGCGTGCAAAATAAATCGCCAGCAACACTAGTAACTGAACGAGGAAGGTTCATTTCTAAAAGAAATTTAATAAACCGAATTTCGATTGAATTACATCAAGGTTCTCTCCGATATTTATATACATCCAAGTTCATGCTGAGTTGTGTATGATGGAGCAGCAAGCTGATGTTTACTAGCTTTTTTGTGCTCTTGTATTTCATGTGCGCCTCCATGCCCAATGGCGAAATCACATTACACAATTTCCAAAACGTAAAGTCTTCTCCTTTACTAGCTGATTTCACAAATCTAAACAAGATGGCACAATTGTCCTTTCAGTTCTGTTTTCTTGTCTTTTCTGGTGAAAATTCTGAATATTCTGCTTTCCTATTCAACATGATTAGAAGTTGAATATTATGAAGATGAGACAGTGGTAGCGGTAACTGTTTGCGAAATCCAATATGGCGGATAAAGACAGGCATTGTAGCCTCGATTTCGAATGAACCAATCATATTGTAGAACTGTATTCCTATATACATGCGATACATTTCTATCAGAATGGAACTGAGTGCCCGTTCTAAACTGAAATTGCAAGGATATTTTTTATTATTTTTTTTTAATTAAAAAACGTATTTTTTTGCAAAAGAACGTACACCTGTATTCAGGTCCAAAATACGGGACAAATACGGAAAAAAAACCGGGACAGTTGGCAGCTATGCAATTACGGAGATCAGCCTTTTTGGTTATTTAGTGCCAAGGCAAAAAGGGACAACACTTTAGCTGACCCAGGCAGATTCGATGGTAGGATCTGAACCTACACCTTTCAGAAATTGGTCAGACATGCTAACCACTGAGACAGTGCAGACCATACATATGACAGGTACACAAATCATATCTGGGTACTGAAATCTGGCATGTTAAATATTATAGAACATGGAATACAATAATTAATGTACATAATATATGATCTTCAAAAACTTTACATTAATACTATCAAAACTACCACCTGAAAACAATACCAATCAGGGTCATGACAGGTGAAACAAATAGGAACATCATAATTTACATTTCTTCTAACCAGCTTTGTGGAATATTTAATTTTAATTTCAGCCTACCCAGTTATGTAATTATGAACAGTGGATGTCATGATATGAAGCTGACATAGATCATAAAATTTGTGTCGCTCACATGTCCTATTGTGATGTTTCAATTTCTACATGCACTGCTTATCATTATGTAATATGGCAAAGCTAAACCGTCTTCAGCAACAACAAACTTCTGGAGTTAAATAGTCCTGAGGTTTAGTTAAGAAAATATTAAAAAGGATTATGGCTTTGAACCTGATCAGCAAGTTACCCCCATCATTTTTGACTCTCCTATCTATTGTTAATATCTGCATATATGTAAACTTACCTGCAAAAATTCTCTGTATCCTGGTGATCATCACCATGGAGATAAACCAACAAGAACCTTAACTCTTGCTTAGCATCATTTAGAGCCTGCAATTGATCATAAGATGTAATTTCTAGTGACTGGGAAATAATTTTCTCTAATGCAGCAATTCTAAAATTTGACAAAAGAAGTCAAACCTGTCAAAAGCAGTCATTCATGGAATAAGGCGAAACTGGCCCTTTCCATACAAATGACCTTTGTATGCAAATTCACCTTTAAAACTGTTTATCAACAAATACCACACACCAAATATGATTATCATTATTATTGTTATTATTATTACATGAACTGATTTAGTTTAGTGCACTATTGAATAAAATCATAAAATTTATACACATCTTGTTCTCTCCTAAATTTGTGTTCAAAGAGGACTATAATCTGCCAAGCTTTAATCCATTTTATACATAAAATTGACACAAATTCTAAATACAAATCAGCAAAATATATTAGTACAAAATCTTTCTCCAAGACTATTTATATGATCACATTAATGCTAGGAAAATAAACTCTGCTGTCTCCTGAATCCAGCCAATCTAAAAAGACAATGGCAAAATGAAAGAAAAAAAAAGTAAAAAAGGAGGGGCAGGGCCCCGCCATGTAGACAAACGGAAAAAACTCTTTACTCATTACCTCCCCTTGACTACCTCAGGGTCGCTTTAGCTTAAGCTGAGCAATACATTTGTAGGGAGATTAGGAGGGTTTTATTAGAATGTGACTGAGCAAGTTTTCTAGGAGAAATACAATTTGTTTAAAATTTGCTTTTGCTTGGAAACATTCTCTTATCACATTAACGTGAGAACAGGTATGCGGAAGAAATGCTGAATATCTACTACCAATGACATCCTTCATGAGAAGAATAGCTGGATTCCATATATGAAGGATAAATGATAACTATGCCCAGCTAAAAAATCTTTTATCTCTTCTTGCCAATATATTTTCTGACATCAGAATATGACATGCCACTCAGCCATGCTTGTGGGCACAGAGAGGATCCTGCATGGTTGCTTTTCTTAATATATTTATTGATGAGAAGGTACAGCAGCCTATTTATAGTAGAGATGCCCATTGCAAACCAGGGAAGTTATGGACAAGAGGGAAAACAATTTATGAATCTACTGTTAAATTCATGACACTGCAGCAAAAAAAAATTCCACATCAAAGCCAGAAGAATGATAAAATCATTTAAAAATATTACAAAACATGTCTATGTATAGTATATAACAATATTGACAGTACACAGCTCTGTGTATTCTTTTAATTGTCCTCCAAACTGCTTCTGGCTCTTTTCCGCTTTGCCAAAAGATCCTTTTCCAATATCATTTCAAGGCCATCAGGATGTGCTTACAATCACTGTCTGACATTATTAAGTCAAGGCACACATGAAAGGTTTATAGATTATAGTTTGCGAAGGAAACACAAATGTTGTTAAAATCTAATTAAAAAAACCCAAAGAAACAAGACAGTACATCAAGAAGAAAACACATGTAAAATGAAGCATTCCAAATAAATGGCACTAAACTTTTCATATATTATGAATTACCATTAAAGACTTGGAGGGACTGCAACAAACTGTTCTGATTTTGTAATAGCCTATTATGTGCAGGAAACTGTTCTGATGTCACAAATTACAATAAAGACAGGAAAGGACCGAAACACTCCCAATCTGTATGCCAGACAATGATGATATGTTACAAACTACCAGAAAAGACTTGAAGGACCGAAAGTACTCGCACATGATTTCAACTTCAGTCAAATTTTTCTTTTAGTTTATCCTTTTTTAAAAAAAAATTGTGATTTTTGTACATGGTGGCGTGATTTGTGAACAAGCTTGGCAATTCAGGACATTCATGCCAAATTCAGGACAATGGGCATCTCCATTTGGCTACAAAGCTTGTTGCTTTATTAAGGCTGTGGAACTGTGTTACAAAGGTGGTAATGTTTTCAAAACAATTCCAGTGAGAAGAAATTTCTGCATACAAGCAAAAAGGAATATTAACGCTCTATTACATAGAAACGCACAATTATTCATTAAATCAACCAGAACACACAGCTTATAGACTCAAAACTTTATTTATAAGAATCATATATTCTTCAGTGATAACAAGCTTTCATGGCTCGTCTTTGTTTCCAAAATGGCTTCTCTGCTAACCCAAAGTGGTCACATTTCCAAGATTGGTGGTTACCTACCAGTTTTCAGGTGGTCTAACCACCAAGGTCACCTATTGCAAATATACGAGATTAAAGAAAAGCATTTTTGAGAGTTCTTATAATATCCTGTACAATATAACAGTACCTGGCTGTAAGAGCCTCTGTAAAATACTGGATGAATTTCACCATACAGTCGTTCAAATTGAGAAATAAAAGCTTCTACATCACCAGCCGGATCTGTTACATCTGAAATGATCAGGGGTCAAGCTAGACTTGAATTTTAGGGAGAAGTGACTTCTCCTTCTGGACAGAACAGGGAGAAAATGAGAGCTCAACAGGGAGAAGTGGACGCGAAGCAAGAAATACTATATATATGTGTGTGTGTTCTCTTATTTGAATTATGCCCTCTATTTCCCAGTATGCATATTTGCATTTAACATTGGATTTATGCAATACATTATTTTCTAGTAGAAAATTTTCTTAGCTATTTTGGCCATGACTCTAAAAGAGAATAAAAGAAAATGCATGTAACAAAATTTAACTGAGTAACTAGATTACATTATTGTAATTGCAAGTTGGTAAAAATGCTTAATCAACTACCCTTAATCATTATTTAAAATATTTTTGTATTTTTTGTTTTTTAATCCTTTAAGTTCACAATAATGGCACTTTCAAAGATTTCTACATGCATTTGAAACAACCCCTATACCATGTACATGAGGGCAAATGCACAAGTGTCCCCATTTCCTTGTTGCGGATAAAACATTATCGTAACTATTCATACATAACACACTAAAATGCATAAAATTACAGACATGGTTCATTTATAGTCGGTATATGAACTAAACCCTTCTTTCCAACCGAATCAATACAAACGTGAGTGCATCTATTTTTAGAAGGAGTTTTCGTAATGTAATCCCTTTATATAGCTTCATTACAATAGTCCATGATAGGATTGCAAATTTATGGTTTATTTATTTGTCTACCTACTTGTATTAATTTGAGGCATTGATTAAATATTATCTGCTTCGCAGCTTTTTTCCGTAATTTAACGAGTCCAGTCAGAAAACAACTTTGACCTTACAACGCTTCTCGCAAATTCCACAACATAGCATTGTCTCATACGTTTCTGACCTATATAATTGCATTTTGAAGTTAAATCTTAAATTACATAATACCTAGGCTTTGTTTTCTATGAACTGAATATTTGTCAGTATATATTTGCTCGATGATTTACAAAAACAGACAATCTAATAAACTGGTACTTCCCAGACATAGCGATGTCCGCCATTTTCTCCCCTGTTAGTTACTGGTACACTTAGAGTTTCAAACCAATGTTATGACGAAATAGTGTACGAGAGGCAATTAAAAAAAAAATATCTAGATTACCTATTTTATTCTTAAAACACAAACTGCTATAAACATACTATTGTTAAAGTTTCAAAACACAAATATGTTTTTATCATCGAAGGATAACATGCGTAAATCAGGTACTGAGTAGTGATAGGGGCCTTGTTGCCAACTTGGGAAATGGTTAGTGGTAAATCAGCTATCAAAACACATGCCTGTGAATGTGCAAGAGTTTGTCAGCGTAATTGATATCAAAACTAGGCCTAACTACTGATGGCTTGAAGAATACATTTAGCTACAACACAATACTGGAATAAACCGGCCTAAGATGAGGGGGCATCTCAAAACATATTTCTCAGTACCTCTAACAAAAATCACAGGGCGAAGTGATTTTCGCTTTCCTAACAGAAGAAGGCGAAGTTTACATTGTTTAGGTGACTTAATCGCCCACTTCGCCTGGTAGTGTGACCCCTGCCTGTATAATATAACAGTACCTGGCTGTAAGAGCCTCTGTAAAATACTGGATGAATTTCACCATACAGTCGTTCAAATTGAGAAATAAAAGCTTCTACATCACCAGCCGGATCTGTTACATCTGAAATGAGTGAAAAGACTTATCAAGAACACATTTTCAGGCTTTCTGTTATCTTTTCTATCAGGGTGAACTTTGTGATTTTTTTGGAGATGACATTTTAAGCACAACTTATTGAGATAACTGATATTTTCACATTATTCTCCAAAACGTAAACAACAGAAATATAAGAACTTCACACTAGATAAAAAGTAAATCTGTTTTAAAAAAACAGTTAACAAGGTAAAATAAATAAGTTTTTGCATGATTTAAAATTTTATCAACTACATCAGGACAAATTCATTCAGAACAGAATACTGAAAACACTGCAAGCAAATACATAAATTAAAACATTCAAATGTAGTTAAACCTCTCTGACGTAATGCATTCTTAGTTGTACATTCCCAGAATCCATTTAAGTTCCAATTTTGGGAGTGGATAAATGTCCTTAGATCATCATCAATAAACCATTATTTAAAAAATAACCCAGTGTTTGAGTTCTCTGTCTCCAACAAACCATTACCCCCATACTACTCCAGTGTTTGAAGTCTTGACATGCAACAAATCGTTATCACCATGCTACTCCAGTGTTTAAAGTCTCCATCACTGACAAGCCATTATTCCAATACTACTCCAGGGTTTGAAGTCTCTAATGCCAATAATGGTGAAGGATTTGGGTAACATTATGTATGCAACAATGGAAGGTACCAATCTAACTTCAGTAGCCATATGACAAACCTACTTGAAAATGTTAGTTCCCATTTAAAGATTACACTGTCATGCCTAAATTTTGATCTCTGTAGGCACTGAGAGCAGAAATACATTATTAATAGTGGGTTTAGTCAAGTTAAGGACCAATTATACAAATGTTACTGAAAACAGAATACTCAGGTTGGTGTGACAGAACTGTCAGCAGTCATTACCTGCTTCAGACTCATGCCAGGTTTTAATATTCACTATTTGGACATGGGCAGCAAAATTTTCAAGAAACCTGGATGCCTCGCTAGACAAACATAGTGAAAAATATAGCTGCTCAGAAAAAAAAACATCTGCATGTCCAACTCAAAGTCTTTACATCAATTCCAATTTACAATACTCAGTTATTCAGAATTTAGCGAAATATCCATTTTTCAATTGTCATTCATTTACACAGCCAAATGTACTGAATCTTCATCATGGCAAACATGCTTATAAACCAGTGCCATCAAAAGCTGCTTGTTGACCATTAGGATACCTTTGAAACACTTGAACAATGCCTTAAAATTTAGTTTCATGACTGAAAAAAACAACAGATTTATCAAATTCTACAATATGCCCATGAACATTGCTATGATGTATTTCAAACACTTAACACAATCTGTATAAAATCGTTAACATAGTCAACATCTCTAACAATTAAATGTGAATGCTGATGGCTTGGGGGATCAAGTGATAGTAATTTATTACGGGGAAGAATATAACTCCATAGATAATGCTATTCATGGTCCATTTTACTAGTGTACATACCGTTCTAAATAATCCTTATGTTTTTTAGAAATTTTCTTTTCTTTTTTATATCAGAACAGAAATTTTTAACATTTGTTGAGAAATTATTTTGATTTCCTTTACAAATTATTTTTTCCTACTGTTACAAGTATTGGGGGCGCTCTACAGTTATTATGAACTTCTGAGAGAGTGGCAGGTAAAAGGTGAAGTTGTTTACATTTGCAACATGTACAATGGAATGTTGGTATATCTCTATGTTACTTTCATGTTCTGAGACTGAAATTATTCTTCAGCTAGCGTGGGTGCGTGTGCGTGTGTGTGTTTTGGATTTTTAATGTAACTTTAACAATTTTTCAGTCATTTCGCTACAATGTCTGGCATGTGGCAGTTTAAAGTGACGTCTAGAACTTGGGTATTGTGCCAGACATGTAGCATGATGTCCCTCCCAGTTACATTATCCTGACACCAGGCCAACCAGCCCTAACAATAATCTCTTAATGCTGAGCGCCTAGCAAGGCAACTGTTAGTACCATTTTTATAAGTCTCTAGACTGACTCAGCCGGGGTTCGAACCCATGACCTCTCACATCTGACGTGGCTAAGGCCACTGGAGTGGTTTCTTTGGATATTGTACTTATTTAAACTGTACAAGATCTAAACACACAGCTAACTAAAATGACTGCTCTCTCAGGCTTAAAAAGACAGCCGGAATTAGTCTAAAGTACACTATCTTTAGCAGTTATTAAAATAGGGAAAGAGAATTTTGCCAGATTAAACAATACCAGCTTCTGAAAGTGCAATGAATGAATTACAAAATATAAAATGTAAAAAAAAGTTAGGCGCTCTTTTCCCTACAATTTACCTCTGAAGCCCAGAATGTGAAAAATACCAAGCTGAGCTAGCCATTTTGTTAAAAGTGCACATCTGCCAAGCTATATACTCTATAGCCCAGGGGTCTGCAACCTACGGCATGCTTGCCACAAGGTGGCACATCAAGACGTTTTGTGTGGCGCATGAAGGCCAGCCAAAAATCTTGATTTTAACAGTATTACACACTCTTACTGGTGGCACACACTCATTCATTTTGTAATTAATTCGTGAAAAAGTGGCACACTATGTAAAATAGGTTGCTGACCCCTGCTATAACCCAAATTACACCCATCAATCATATGCCAAAATAAGGGGAATTAAAAGTTCTATGAACAATACTTAGGATATACAAGGTCTTTTTTAAATCGCCAGTATAACCAGCGAGGAAAACTGGGGAAACCTTTCTCTTTAATAATCTAACCATATGAAAAATATGAAACTGTACAGCGCTACCTTTTATAATCGGTAGAACACTATCAAAGAGAAAACCTGAATTTGACCTGCCTCCACTGACATGTAAAATTAAGATAAAGGTCATTTGATATTTGCTTTCCTAATTTTATTAAGATCATCAACTCTTAATATTGTTAAAAATTAAAAATATATTTAGCACAAAAATGTTGACATTGAACCATAAGCATGGTGGGATTAAAATTCCCGAGTCAGAAATGACAACCTAGGTCACCCTTTCTGCCACGCAGGTAAGGTAATATATATGGTGCAGCAGTAAACAAAAACATAAGTAGGGACTTGAATTACTTTTACTTACTTTGTCTAGGATCTGGACGTATCAATCGATCTGAAATGAAGGATAGGCATATTATGCTAACTAAAAGGGCATAATTTATTATTACAAAGTTGATTGTTAAACAAATATACATATCATAAATAGAACTTTATGCTCAAATTAAGTCTGTTCAGAATGCAGCATATGGCAACCGACTATTGTATGAACCCAGATGGACCAGAGCATTATGTGATGGCAGATGTGGGTCTGTGAAGTTTGCAGCTGGACAAGATATATATCCAAGTAAATGCAGTAGTTTAAAGCATTTTCTAATTAAAGCACATATCTAACATGGAAATCACAAAAATAAAAAATGACTATAAAACTTAAGGCAAAATCCAGTCTAGTAAGATACACAGATGAAAAGCTGGTCAGATCATGGAAAGTTCACCAGCTTAATGACCAGACATAACCGACCCAAACCCATACCAAACAATGTTTAGCACAAAAAGGAAAGTAATGTATGAAAACAGTTTCATATTAATAGTGGCCTTAACAAAGTCAACAAATTTCTAAACTTTCTGAACAATGACTAACAAAAATGTACAAGGAAAATGAGATGCACATTTTAAATAGTTAAACTGTATAATTTGTTATGCCTCGTCTTTACACACATATTTACAATATTTCTCCAGAAATCTTCAACAAGCTCACCTCCAACTTTTGTAAAAATCTGATTAAGCTGCCCCTTGTCCCCACAACCACCAGTCTCAATATGCGAGATAAACAGTAAATGTAATATAAAAACACTGCAACAAGAAGTAGCACAATTTCAAACCATTTATTAGTGGGTTCTGTGGAGCATATCATGCTGCATCTGAATTCTTCCAACTAGCTATATTTAGTGGGGCATACAGTCCCACTGACCTTAAATATTAGTACCCCTCTATTATTACATGTGCTTGTCAATTTTTTATATGTCGATTTTCGTGTACTTGGCCATATTGTTTACATATGCAATATTAAATTCTGTTTCTCCACTGTATGCAGAGTTACAAAATGTACACATGCTGATGATTTTTTTAATTCATTCTGACAGCTGACAGTTACAAAAGTATGAGTGTAAATGCTTGAATATGACTGTAGCTGAAAACTGTCTAGTGCTTCCCTGTTTCGTACTGTAAGCATACTAAAAGACCTAGTTGTCCCCCAAGTTCAAAACTTGGATCTTACTTGCATGCATCTTATTCTCATGCATGAATATTAGGATTTAAATTTTAAATACATCTAATAAAATTGAATGCAGATAAATACTTACAAGTAAATCTTAAAAAATCTATTAGGGTACTATACAAGAATCTAATGGGAAATGTAAAGATGTAATATCCCCACTGTATGATCCCCTGTGGTCGTCGACTGGCAACAGTAAAAATTCTGAAAAAGAAAAGAAATGAACATATTTTGCAGTGTGTAAAGACTGAGCGGAACTGCATCTACAAGACATGAGAGATGATCTGCTATGCTCCATTATCACTCATGGCAGCCTGTGCTGAGATTTCTTTTTCACTAGCATACATACAATGTCTCCTGCACATCAGTGAAAGTCTCTCTGTTCTACTGATTGATTAATGACCAAGTTTTGAACAGAAACTTGATTGGGTCATTCAAACTGTAGGAAAGGTCATGATGGGCCACAATGGCAACAAAAATCTACTTGTGATTGCAATGATTGTTTAAAACAGGTTTATGCATATTCATTAGAACCATGGATTTCTCCGCAAATTGGTCTGGGTGACAAAGAAGCATATCAACTTACCAACCGAGGCCTGTGATAATGGAGCTGGCCCAAGTTTGAATAAATAAATCAATATATTAAATGTGTATTATTTTAATTAGTAAATAATTTTCCCCAGTATTCAAAACTTGCTTTCAATCCTATTTTAAAAAGTCCTGATGACATTATAAATTATGTAAGATTTGTTACAAAATAATTAACTTTGCATTACTTACAGGCAGTGGATTTTGGGGATTTTTAAAAAAATAGTTCATTTTCTAAGTCTCAATAATAAAGCTTCCTCACAGATGGGAAGCTGGGTACCTCGGGAGGACAGGGTACAATGCCCCCCATCAGGCTAACACACATATACACTGCATGGTTTCTAGTTAGTACAGAATACCAAGCTCTGCAACAAAAGGCCATATTGCTTCAAGCCTCCAATCCCAGATGTTCAACGTGAAGAAAATTTCTTTTTTCTTATCACTGGAGAAACTTTTTACCTCTTCTACTTATCTTTCAGGGGAGGGGTTGTACCAGTCCTACCTTTGGTCTGATGGCGTTAGGTTCATTGCAGGTGGTCTGGGTTCTAAAGGTGGTGGTTGTGTATAAACTGAAGGGGCACCTTCTCGCTCATTAAATGTGTCCTGTACTGCTACCTGTTTGTTATAATTAAGAAAAAATAAATTATATTCTAAAGTAGTGTTCTCTGCAAGGTCTTTTGCTGTAGCAGTCCTGCCACTATATACTTTCAAAATGCAACCCTTAAGAACCCATTCAGCACTATGCTATGCACTTGGAAATAAACAAAGTCATTAGTGACCTTAGAAGAAAAAAGATGCTTTGAACTGTGTCCTCTAATTTCTGACTCACAAAATATATCAGTAACATTGCTGGGAAAAATTCATTAAATTCCCAATATCTCTGTACTTGTTTCCTAAATATAGTATACAATAAAATGCAAGTGTTCCAAACATCACAGATGGATTAAATGTACAATGGTTGCAAGTGTTCTGAATTTGCTTACCAAAGCATTTTAACACTCACATTTACTTAATATGTCTGCTTAAATGATGATAAGGTACTGATCATAAATTAACAAATGTTTGGATCTTCTTATCGGCCTAAGTGACTTCACCTACTCCCCTTACAATCACTCAAGACTTGTTGTAATGACCTGGACACCCATTCCATTACAGTCCCTTAAACTATCTGTGATGAACTGGACACCTATTAAAAATTCTTGCTTACAGAGTAATTTTCGTGCAAAACAAATAAATATGCAACTATTTAATCAGATTTGTGTGTCATAGAGAACACCATTATATATTACCTATAGTCACAGCAATTACTTCTTATCATCGTCAAAGGAAAGACTCTTCCTTTGTGCATGTAACCAACAACACATCAGATTTCCTTTCTAGGCAGCTGTGACCTATACATATTTTACTAAGTACTGACAAAAAACACAAAAGAAAAATAAAAGACTGAGAAAGACAGAATCAAAATGAAAGAACAGCTTTTGAGACCAGGGTGGAAAGAAAATACTTTTTGGTCAAGACGTTCTGAAGCATATTTTCATGAGGAATGATTGTTAATCCATCCTGAATCATCACTTGCCCACTTCATTCACCTGCTACAAATTTTCACTCACAATTTAGAGAAGGGGAAATGAAGTTTCCACCCCTGATGTATTAATGCTAATATACTCAACACAAATAGTTTCTCTAATACCAACCTCAATATCCCAATTATGTCTTTGCAGAACCTCTCTACATCTAGCAATGTCATCTATTCCAGTCAAGTCCTGAAACAGATTATGAAAAAAAGAACTTAGTATTTCTATTGATTCATAGGAAATATAAAACAAATGATCAGCAACTTGCTTAAGAAATCACATTTCCACTCTGATTTTCTCTCAACATCCTAGCAATGCCTTTATGTTAAATTTTACTGCTGAAGAGTGATTCAGCTGAAAAACCTTTGTTTTTGCTTCTCTCCCCCTTTTCAAAATTTACTCCATATAACAAATACAGCAGGCAGTGGCAGAAAAATATGGTGCCCTGCATCCTGATTCAACAAAACTGCTTGTTCTGACAACCAAGCTGCTAACATTTTTTTTAAACCTGATCCGATTCTATCAGCCAGCATGTTATGAGTATGTGTAAATATGTTTACTTTGATATAGGACAAAAACAGTTGGTTAAAAAAATTGAAAACTTATGCCATGTGTCACCTGTGCTTGACAAACCCATATCTGGTAATTCTCACCAAGTGTCATAGCTTTGATGAAACAAATCATTGTAGCCCATCTTTACTGATCCAAGCAGCACCACCATGACCATATCTGCATACATATATATATGCTCAATGGAATCGGCAAAAACAAAACAAATTGTCAATGGTTGAAGTTTCCAACAACAACCAATTAAATTTTCTCTTCTATTCCTTTTTGGTTCAAGAACTCATTACAAGTCCAAAAATGTAAACAAACACTATCGAACAAGTACATGACACAATCAGTTTTAGTGTAGTTTAGCATGTTCAAAAATGAGATGACTTCGGTGGGTTATATTAAAGAAAGTTGTGCCAATGATGTGTTTTTGGAGCTTAAACACGTTTTGTTTGACTCCTCTTTGCTATGCAATTATCATCAATCCATTTCTTTCCACCACATCAATGAGGAATGCAATGGACTGATGAACCATGGTTAACAAAGATGTGTTTGAAAATGCCCATGTTATTAGTTATATGTGTTTTCTGTTTTTGAAGTAGTACAAAGATTGTATAACTTGGATGAATTGCAGCCTAATTACAATGTAACAATCTGTATTCCCTGACATGTCCTGTTATTACAGCTCCAACTTTTATGATGGATTAGCAGTGCTCAAAAAATTCTGATAGCCTGACACCTGGAGTCCTTCTAATTTCCTGTATTCTAAGTGAGGTGCCCTTCAAGTTTGTAAAAAAATATCTAATTTGTCAAAGAACACTTTTACTGAACTAATGTAATGCATAAGTTTATTTTCAAACTGTTGAGATTAGGTAGTTATTAATATTTATCACCCTTTACCATTATGAAGATGGTCTACTTATCATTTTACTGAATGCAGTAAACTTTGTGTGCAAAATGAAGCATGTGACCTGAGAGTGGGTAAGAGATTGCCTGTGTTGCCTATAATTACTGCTCACTTGGCTTTAACATACATGTGATTCTACTAGAG
>JAECUM010011821.1:0-87976 GCA_016617855.1 Megalonaias nervosa | reverse complement strand
TGACACAAAGGTTGACGATTTAATTGGAATTTGGATTAGGTTGTCTAAATTAACGGTCAAATTTTTAAATTTCTGCGCCGGAAAGGGCGAAAGGGAGATAACTGGAATTCTTCTTCCTGTTCTACGCCGGCCAGCTTTGAAACAACGCTTCTTTTTTCGCTTCCGTTTACAGTTATGAAATGATGAATGTAGTCCCAGATCGTTTAGTCTAGTGCACAATGTAGTGTGGAGAGCCAAGGAGTGGCCATTTAACGCAATTAATGAGGGTCCATCATAGCATAAACGGGTGGACTGGCGAGTATCACGTGATGGCGGCTTGTTCGATAGTTGGACAGTTGGACATCACTGTAAACTGCCACACTGCAGACATTGTAATGATATGACTGAAAAAATTGATAAAAGCTATGTTAAAAATCCAAATCACACACAAATCTACTTTAGTTGGATAGAGTTATGTCCCATGTCAAGCAAAAATTCTTGTCTTTGCATGGAGACTTACATATACATGGTTTTTTGGGGGGGGTTTGTCATATTCTTTTAGGAGAAAATGTCTTTGCATTTTGTTTTAGTGCAGGGCCATGTATTACTCTGTCAGTCTTCCTTATTCAGCATCTTGCATCAGGAAAAATTCTATTCATACCTTTTAAGACCCTTTTTAAATTTGGGTAGCAGGACTTATCTATGTGGTCTTTTATGCATGTAAATAAATATATAAATATTGATTTAGGGATAAAATGTGTGTATGCATGTATGTAGTTCATTGGTACATCATCACAGTGCTGTCTTCAGAGTACCAAATATAAGTTAAGTTTTAAAAATGTAAAAATGGGAATATACTTGACCCTTGTACACATGTTGTTCCTGTATAAGGTTGGTCGTTGTTGCATGTTTGACTACATGTATTGATGTGTTTTGTCTAAAATTTACAGGTTAACGATCTATTCCATTGATGGAAATGGAAGATCAAAATTCAGCAAATGCGTAGGACTGAAGAAAATTCATCTTGGACCAAACGAAGTAAGCTTATAGGTATTCATCAGATACTGGTATCAAATAGCATGAAATTTGCTGGCTTTGGTGCTTGACAATATTTATGTACAGGGATTAACTGTAGCCTTGTATTAATGATCAGACTGATGAATCAAAATGTTATACATGTACTCTAAATTGTCAATCAAATAGTTTGCACACTTTATGATCCTACTATGTCCATAAAGGTGTAAACAGACTTTTCTGTGCCAAAATATTAATTTGGCTTCTTTTTAGCTCGCTTGTGTTAAGGTCAGGTGTACTTATGGTATGGCCCTGTCTCTGTCATGCATTGCATGTCCATCAGCAATTGCTATATTTAACATTTCATAAAAACCACTAAATTGTCAACATTTGCCACAGAGCATCCTAGTGTGAAGGGTTGTCAGAATTGTACAAATTATACCAGTCTATCAAAATATTGATGCCTTTATTAAAAAGAATAGTAAAACCCTTGAAATGACTTCTCAATAACCATTGAATAGAATTTGATAGAATTTGACAATAGCAACGTGAAAGGAAGACCTTTCACGTTTATACTAATGATGCTTATCTGTCTTTAAATATGGTCATTGTTTCCAAAAATAGAAAATCCTTTAATATTTTTAATCTGCATCAAAACGACTGAATAGAACTTGACCCAACTTGACAGAAAGCTTCCTTGCATCAAGATGCATATCCACCATCAGATATGGCCACTGTTACTAAATATAGAAATATCTTTAATTTTTTTCATCTCAGAACTGATCCACAAAATTTGACATTATCCTGGAATAAATATGGCCACCATTACTTAAAATAGGAAATCCTTTACAAACTTTTTGATCTAATTTGAGGGGAACCATGGTAGCACAAAAGGCTTATGCATGAAATTTGCATGAGTGATATTGATTCATTGTCAAATATGACTGCCATTACTAAAAAAGAAAAAAACTCTGTAAACTGCATCTTCAAACCACTAATCATAAATACCTTTTTCACATTTGATCAAATGCTGATCCACCATCAAATATTGGTGCAATTTCTAAGAAAAGATAAACCTTTAAACCTTCTTTTTTTTTTTATTTACAAAACTACTGAATAGAATTTTACCAAATTTGACAATAGGCATTCTCTCATGCCATCCATCTGTCACATTTTAATTTCAGCTCAGTAACCCCCTTATTTATTCAACTGAATTTGGAATGCAGCTAGATAAAAGAAATTCTTCGGATGTACCTATTTTTTATTTTATTACTTCATAATAATAATAAAACTTACAACTGAAACTGGTAGATAAAAGTATGGTAGGTCTGTCTTATTTTCAGACTAGTGGATTGCAGTAAAGGTAATGACAGCAACTGGGGCCCCAAGTGGCCAGGTAGTCTAAAGCGCTCACCGCTACAGATCATTGCCATGTTACCTCTGTCTGCGTGGGTTTGAATCTCAGGTTCGGCCAGTGTGGGTATGTGAGAAAGCTTGCCAGTAGCTTCTCGTGAGTCAGTGGTTCTTTCCGGGGTTTTCCCCGAGTTCTTCCTCCACCATTGATACTGGCTGCCATATATAGCCTATCTTGTGCTGAAAAATGGCGTTAAACACAACAATAACATAATGACAGCAACTGAAAAAAAAAAGAATAAGATTTTGCACGTTGTCTCCACTTGTGAAAAAAAGCAAGTAGTAAAATAGTTTAATTCAGGCCTTGACACTCATCAGTGCAGGCTAAGATGTATATATGTAGGATGTAAAATACCCATCTCAGGCCTTGACACTCATCAGTGCAGGCTAAGATGTATATATGTAGGATGTAAAATACCCATCTCAGGCCTTGACACTCATCATGCAGGCTAAGATGTATATATGTAGTATGTAAAATACCCATCTCTGGCCTTGACACTCATCAGTGCAGGCTAAGATGTATATATGTAGTATGTAAAATACCCATCTCAGGCCTTGACACTCATCAGTGCAGGCTAAGATGTATATACGTAGGATGTAAAATACCCATCTCAGGCCTTGACACTCATCAGTGCAGGCTAAGATGTATATACGTAGTATGGAAAATACCTATCTCTTGCCTTGACAACTCATCAGTACAGGTATGTGTATGTGTGTAGGATGGGAAATACCTATCTGGTGATGAGTACAACACAAATGCTGACCATGTTTTTAAAGCTTCAAAGGTGGGTCACAGTGACCATTTTTGGTTGGGATTGGTGTTGTGCTGACTGAGAGGCATCCAGTTGTCAAGTTTCATCATGCAAACATAATGAAATCCTATAAATGGATGTTAAACATAAAATTTTATGATATGTAGATCACAGAGACTTGTATTTGCCATCAATAAGTTTCGTGATTATAGGAAGGGGCAGCATGTACCAAATTTGTGTGGTGGTCATGAGTTCAAAACCCGTACAGGATAAAATATAGGTCACAGTGAGCTTTTTTTGTTGTAAGCATGTAGTACTGACAGCGGTTCACTTGGTCTGCTGCTTGATATTGATGAGATCTTGGAAGAGTGATTGTCAGCCTTCATTGTCATCATTTAGTGTAGTTATACCCTCTGGTTGTTAGATCCATCCACTTTCTTTCACACACAATAGATTGCTTGATTATTATTTGAATTCAAGCAAATTTGGTATACTGCTTGATATTAATGGAACCTTTACTGAAATTGTCATATTTAACAGAGTTACAGGCCCTGGTAATGTTAACTAAAACAATAATAATTCTAGTTCTGTTTTGCCACCAAGGTGTGCTATTTTATTACCATGGTAGATAAAATGTCTCTTATTATTCTTTAGTACTGACAGTAATTTTTGCCATGTATGCAAATTTTTTTTCAAGAAATGAAAAGGTATGGCATATGTGCAGGAAGTGTCCATTATGTTATTTATTTTACATACCAGGTTGCAGTTTGTACATTATGGAAAAACTGTATTTTCCAGAGCCATGAAAATTGTTACTTGCAGTTAATTGAAAAAAACTCTTTTACAAATAATTAATTTGCATGAAATAGGGGTGAAATCACTTCACTTCATTGTTTTTGTTGCATCAAGAAATTAGTACAATTTTCTGTGGTTGCACTTTGCTCTTGTTCTAATAATTCCTGAGTTGGCACAAACACATTTCCTTACTTACTACTTTGATTAAAATAATATCCCCATGGATCATGGGCATTTTCCAACATTGCGAGCACCCGTCTGTTAGATGATTATATAGCAAAATGTTCTATGATTGCAGTCAAATAAATGTTTCATTTTTTTTGTTTGTAAAGTTGTTGATCTTTGAATGATATCCTGAAGATATGGTGACACAGTAATCATTCTCAAATTGCCATAAATCATGAAATATGATTAGTTGCAGCAAAATTAGAAATGGCAGCTACCTGCTCTGCTATCAACTTCAGGTCGGTCAGTGGAAGACACAATTATGTACATTTATTGTACTTCAGAAGCATACATAAATAGCTCTAGGTCTTACAGTCACTGCAAAGAAAATAAATTGGCTTGTTTAAAGCAATTTTCATGGAGGGGTCATAAAATCTTAGGCCTAATTGCAGGATTATCCAAGCTGATATATGTAGTGTTACTACTGTTATCACCTTTGTCAAATGTGAAAATACATTATAGCAGGACAGTTCATAACACATGGATCGGAAATGCTTTAGAATTCTCATTAGAGGTGAAACAATTTATTGGTATATTGATGTATCAATACTTTTGCCCTACCAATAAACATATTGATACAAGAATTGATAAGAAATGATACCTACCCTATACAAGTTACTTTAATATTCAGCAGTCATGAATAATTTTTAGTAGTTTACCTTTTTATTCTTTAAATTGGGAATTCATCTGAGACCAAAGTTACAGGCACATTCACTCATTTTTGTCAGTAAAAAAGAAAAACCTATTGACAACATCCACTTGCCTTCTACAAATTAACACAAGGTGACTTGTTTCTTAGGCCATCCACCCACCCACTGATTCCATGCTAATTATCTTATCCCAAATGCATATTCGTAATAAAGGAGACATTCCAGATGTATTCCCATGTATAATAAAGTTCTTTATTCATTTAATAACCAGTTTTATGCAAAGTTACTCTGTTAATTTGTGTCTTGTCTAATTGGGTTTAATTTGATGGATTCACTTCCGGTGTGTCACACAGTGAAATATATTACCTCAAAGTCTGATTGGTGGTTGTTATCTGTTCCAGTCCAGGGTAAACAATAACTACCAATCAGATCTTAATAAAGCTTATTTATTCCCTTCCAGACACGCAGGAAATATTGGCAAAGCAATGGAGAAATTTCAGGCAGAAGTGGTTATTAATTGATCTATAAAGTACTTAAATCATAAACAAGGAACAAATTTGGAACGTCTCTATTCATGTTGATGTATTTAATCCATGATTGAATGTGCTGACAGGATAAATAAAATTACCAGAATTGTCGAGGGGGCAGATTTCTAACTGCATGAGTTTGTCACCTTGCATGAATTTTTTTTGTAGAAGTCAAGTGAGCAATTATTTCATCTGTTTTAAAGATAACACCATAATGTCTTCCAAGTTTAAGTAAAATTGGTAATAAGATGTTTTTAAAGCATTCATGCAGTGCAAAACAAGGGACAATGTGGCCATAAAGAGTTGTCCATCTGATCAAACAGGGCAAACTGAAATGACCTTAAGGGTTGAATTAAAATCAGAGATCTGACATGTCAGTCTGTATGAAAGTATTTTCGTTATCTGGTCATGGGTGAGAATGGCATATAGATAGATGCTAAGTGTATGTCTGTCTGTAACCTACATACTGGAAATACAACCAATATGTCAACGCATAAATGGGCACAACCTATCACCGACAGACTTTCTAAAGATAGAAAGACCATCAAGTTTGATATGTGTATCAATAATGCATCATATCATAGGCTGTGTATAATGAATTGTATAGATACATGGCATAGGTGTATTGTTTCACCCCTAGTTAACAGGTGTCACCTATTACCGTTTGAGTTGCAAATGATGTTATTGCAGGTAGGTTTCATTCCATTTACATCAGTTCATTTATTGCCATTTGTATCAGGAAAGACATGTGGCAAAAGTAAAAGCCACAGTAGAGAGTAGGTTGAACTGTTAGATGAAATGCAGAGAGGGTGAATTTGCCCAATTTTGAATTAAGATTTAACCACAAGAAATGTCAGTTTATCTATTTCTCTAATTTTGTGATAGATAGTGGCAAAGATGATGTCAGTAAATCGGCCCTTTTGCTACTCATTAGCTAACCTTGATTTTCAGTTTTCTAGTTTCAAACTGGGTCAGTGAAATAAATTATTGACTTAAAATTGGTAGTAATGCATTTCTTCAGTGTACTGAGCGTATATAACTAAGTTTTATTTATGTATTTTTGTCTGTTGTCAAAGTAATTTAATCCATTTCCTGTACAAAAATACATTCCTATTTCCAACAAAAGTGGGTTACATCAATTACTGGAATATGCTTGGTTCTTGTTTTGCAAATAATAAAGGTCAAAATGTATTTATACTTGATTTTTAAAAGCTGAATGATAAATGTTCCCTGGTAATTTCCTTTTAGGAAGAAGTGATGCTACTACTTGAGAAAGATGTTCAGTTTCCACTCCATGTCAGCTTCAATGTGATGGTGGCCTCTCCAGTAGCCAACCACTGTTTGCCTCTGTTGAAGGTGCCAAGTCCACCCAATGTCACCACAAAAGGTAGTCAGACAGAGTCCATCAAAATTAGCAACATTAGTGTGATGCAAAACATAACCAGATCCCGGACAAAAGACTTTAATGAGACAAATCCAGTCTCAGATGTGGAACCAGAGCATCTTTGATTGCTGTAACAGTGGTTATAAATATCAATAGTAATCCTATCTGAAACAGTATTGACTAATTTATTATTGATCTGCATCATAATGCAGGAACCTTGTATGATCACCTTTCCATCCATCTGCTCATCTGTCCATCCATTCGCACTTCTTGTAACTCTTATAAACAATTGGATGCAATATGGTAGGTCAGTTGTCTATTATATGTTGATTTACATCTGACCTTCTCAGGTTACGTTTTCATGAACTTCTTGCCCTTTTTGAGTGAGTTTTAAATGTTCATTACAGTAGATCAATCTGACCAGTATAGCTCAGGAACCATTCCATACATTCTGATGCAATATGGTGTGTACATTGTCTCTTAGATCTAAATGTGCTTTTGTGGGTTTGTTTTCTAGACAGTTCCATTTTTGGATAGAATTAAGGCAGTTGAAAGGTAACTTCCTATCTCTATATGGGATGTTGCTTTTAGCAGGCATAGCTCAAGAACTATTCAGCATATTCTAATATAATTTAGTATGAACATTGTCTCTCAGAAACTTGCTTGTTCTTGTATCATCTACTCCATATTTTTGAGAGTTTACCCTTTGTCTATCAAATTTTTGTCTTTGCCATGAAACTTAAGCTGTTGCTTACAATCAGTATAGCTCATGAACACATTCAACATACCTTATTGGAATTTGGCAAGAACATTGCCTTGTATGAGTTTTATTCTCTTGTCAGCACCAGTTTGGACAGAGTTATGGCCAAAGTAAATCAGCTTCATATCTCTGTGTGGGATGTTGCTTGTAATCAGCAGAACTCTGGAATCATTCACCATATTCTCATCCATTCTGATGTGTTTCAGAGATCAAAACTTGTCTTTTGTGGGTTTAGTGTTTTTTTCTCTCTATTTTGGACACAGTTAAAGCCCTTGTTTATCATCTTTATATCTTTACAGAGGATGTTGCTTGTGTTAATGAGTGTTTGAGTTGATTGGATTTCAGTTATTCCATTTTATCATTGACAGGAGTCATTGTCTCTGATTGCCTATGATTCCATGTTATCATTGAGAGGAGTCATGGTCCCTGATTGCCTGTGATTCCATGTTATCATTGAGAGGAGTCATGGTCCCTGATTGCCTGTGATTCCATGTTATCATTGAGAGGAGTCATGGTCTCTGATTGCCTGTGATTCCATGTTAACATTGAGAGGAGTCATGGTCCCTTATTTTGCCTATCATTCCATGTTATCATTGAGAGGAGTCATGGTCCCTGATTGCCTATCATTCCATGTTATTATTGAGAGGAATCATGGTCCCTGATTGCCTAATAAATAGTTAAATTACTAACTAAGGGACCAGTCATATAAGGCTTGGGAGAGGGGCTAGGATCTTTTGAACTTGGACACTTTTCACTTCAAGATAATTTTTTTTAGCTTTCGTAATGGATATAATCCGTGGGGATTTTTCTGAACCAGATGAGAGCTGGAATACTTTTTCAATATATTTATGGTCCCAGGCCCTTCTTAGAAAATGAAATGGTCAGTTCCTAAAATAACAGATATGGACTATCTCAATTTGTACTTAATGTTACACATATGAACCATGAACATATGTCAACTACAATAGACTATAGTACAAGTCAGTGTGAGACATTTTTACATGTCACTATGGATCACATGATTAAAATATGCATTAAAAATTGTATATAGACAGAGCTTAAAAAATCTGATAGCCCGACGCCTGGGGCCTCTCTAATTTTTGTTTTGGCCTGTCTTGTATTCCAAGTGAGGTGTCCATCGGGCTTGTCGGAAAAAAATAGTTTGCCTGATGAAACTTTGATCCCGCTGATGAAATGAGTAAATGTACTTTAAAGATGTTGATATACATGCCATCACATGGCACAATCTAAATTAGATTACCACTGGCCTATGTCAAATTGATATCTGATTTTAATCAGATGGAAGCTTTGCTAAAAATTTGATTTTGTACTCCAAAACCTCCTGAAAGAAAACTCAATTTTCAGTAATCTTAAAAAAATTTTTTCACTCTATGCCCATTACATGTAGCATGTATAAACGGTAATCTGTAATGATTGGAACTGATATAAAATTATTCCTTGGGCAGTTTAAATAGTGGCAATTAAATTAAAAAAAGGTCAGGTATAAAATCCAAGTTTCACATTAACAATAGCTAGTGAGATGTGTTGAACGTTGCAGTGGGTGAACTGATTGTGCTAATTTGCATAGATATGATCAGGAAGTGGAACAACCCATTATAGGTAAATCAAAGAGATGATAGATACATGTACAAGAACAAAAGTTATTATGTATTATTGCCTTGAATGAGAATGTTTAAGCCGCCATGTATTATATTTTTGACAAGTCTGTGAACAGCGGCAGCATTTATTTGAAGTCAGATTTTACTGCATATATATATAATGCAAAGTATGATCATTTCAGTTTTGGGAATAGTGTTCAAGTGTAATTCATTATTATTAAATTTATATTCGAATTGTAGCAATTGCAATGTTGTGTGACAATATTAAAAAAGGGGAAATTTTGGGCTTGTGGAAATTGGAATCTGGCATACCTGTCAACTTTTCAAAAGCCAAGTAGGGAGAATAATATATAAAATAGTGAGATTGGGACAGAATATAGGGAGGTTTTTATGTGGCATTTTTTAAGTGCCAGTTTCAATAAATATTGATCTTCCAGGTCCAATTAGGGTGAAATTCTCAAAGGACCGCCAGAGGCACCCGCAGAAACTTTGCAAAGGGGGGGGGGACACAGTGGTTAGCCATGAAATTTTATGGATATTGGGAGAGGCGACTTGCCCCCACCCCTTGCCCCAATGTGTGAGCACCCATGGGACACACCATTTCTCCCTGTGAGTCACCTTATATTCCCCCAGGACAAGCCCCCATTTTCATATTCTGGTCAGCTGTGGCTGCACTGCATAATAGCTGAAGGTTAAACTGAAGTACACAGGCATAAGGCCAGTGTGACTAATTAACAATTAATCCTTATCGTTGCATTTATCTTGTGAAAAGGACTGCCCATTGGACAGACTTTCAAAGAAACCATGTGGTACAGTTTGTGTATATAATCACTAGCAATTGTTTGGCAAATAAATGATGCCATATTTTGTTGTAACTTACGATGCCTAGGACTTCATTTTAACAGTTCAAATCTGCAGTCACAGGTTACCGTACGTGTGGCAACTGTGTTTCCCACATTTTATATCCCACCTTATTTCCTTAGGTTTACCTCATAAGGCACATAACAGTTTACTAAATAAAATATTTGCTCTGAATTAGTTCTTTGGGGGCACACATATACTGCATGGTATATTTTGTTTTATTCCTTCTTTTAATTTAATCATGGTAATTAAAGTTTACATATACGGTAGAGGAATGCCAGGTGTTTACTGGCTGAGTTTCTTTGGCGGAAATGGAGATGTGATTTGGTTTTGCAGAGAAAATTACTCAGCATTCACAGTGATCATTCAAGGGATTGAAACTAATTGGTGACAATTTTTTTTTTACTATGGTACTCTTGTAGTGGGTTTAACAAATCTCAGATTTATGTGAATAATGTTTAATCTTAACATTCTATTTACAGAAGAAAAAAAAGACTTTGTAGTGTGATATTAATTATTTTCTCAGCAGTATTCATAAGTGATAAAATAGAATATGGCCAATGTGAGTTGCATAGGATATATCTATTTATGTATGGGTTGTTTTGGGGTTTTTTTGAGAAATGAAAATTGACAGACATAATGTAATAATCAGGAGTTCTCTGCGAAAAATCGGGAGATATTATGAGATCGGGCGGTAGGTGTGGAAATACCTCCAAAATCGAGAGGTTTTTCTCTCGGCTTGAGAGTACAGATATGAACTGCCTGGGCTTGTGGAATTTCAGTCAGGGCTTGTTAGTTTATTTAAGTCAACCGCCTGGGGCTTGTATCTAAAAAAAATTTTCTTTGAGCTCTGATAGATTAAATACAGATTTTGTTTTTGGTACCTGCTTGAGTTAATTCATGCAGAAGATGATATGCTTCATTTCTTTCCCTTTACATCTGAGAATTAGATATTTTGTAGAAATATTTATCTTTAAATACACACAGTTTTAAACAAAATGCAGCAGTACAAATTGATCATGTTCACATACATGTGTCTAAAAATAATGTTGTCCAAATTAAATTGTCAGTTTAGTCTTCTTTTTTACCATCAAATATTAAATTAAAAGTATATATTATAAATGAAAAATCAGATTCCTGGGTAGTTCTTTGAGCTGTAAAATAATTGTTGTAGTTGTGTTGGTTTGCATGGAGTTTGGTGACATACATTACATATGACATCTTTGGAAAATGAGGTTATTTTGGTATTCCAATGTAATGTAGGTATACCGTTACTGTAAAACATCAATTATTTTTATTATTAAGGCTGCAGAGTATGTTTCAGTACAAACATTGCACAATTCATTCATTGAATTTAGATTCATATTTTATGCTGAGAACATTGCATCTGCTTGACTATGTTTCATTCATTTGTTAGCTCACCAGACCAAAAGGCCAAGTGATGTTATGGTATGGCCCTGCATGTATCATGTGTACATCAGCAGTTGCTGAACTAATCAAAAACCACCAGATCATATTTGACCAAATTTCGCACAGATCGTCATGGCATAAAGGCACTTAAATCTGTACAGTTATGTTGGTCTGTCATAAAATATGGCCATTGTTTCAAAAAATAGGAATACCATTCAAATAACTTATAAAAAAAACTGCTGAATACAGTTTTATCAAATTATACAAAAAGCTACCTGGAAGGATGATCTTTTTTTTTTTTTTCTTTTTTTTTTTTTACAAGTGATGCTGATGATCTGCTATCAAATGTAGCCACTATTACAAAAAATAGAAATTCCTTGAAAAAATTTCTTCTCTAAAACCACCGAACAGAATAAGATCAAATTTGACAGAAAACATCTTGGAATGAAAACTTTTTCAAGTTTGTAATAATGAAACTGATTTGGAGTCAGATGTGGTCACTGTTAATTAAAATATAAAATCCTTTAGACAGCCTCTCCAACCTGTTCATCAGAATTTGATAAAAAGTGTCCTTGTATAAAAACCTTTCAGATTTATACAAATTATGCTTATCTGCCATCAGATTTGCTCAGTCTTACTGAAAACAGAAAAACCTTTAACGTGATCTTCAGAAATCTGCTAATTAGAAGATTTAAGAAACATTAGAAAGACTTTTAAAACTTTTATGAAAGATGTCAATATGCCATCAGTTATGGCCACTGTTACTAAAAATAAAAATTGGAAAGACTTAAACGCCACCAAGTAGAATTCAGTGAACTTCTACAAAAGATTTTGATCTGCCATCAGATATGGCCAATGTTACTGAAAATAGCAGCAGTGCATGCATTGACAGTTGCAGGACTCCAGTATCAGCTAACTCTGTTTCTTACAGCGACTCCTTCCTCAGACTTGAGTAAGACCCACACTCCATATTTTCATATGGACATCCCAGCAGTTGACTGATGACAGAACCATACTCAGAATGCATGGACTGGAAGTCTTTCAGTGACACATAGCAATTTGTGTGGAATGTCGTGACAGTGGGTTCTCTGTTGGATTTGGTACCAGTGGCCATCTTCCAACAAGTCAAACACAGCTTATAAGCTCCCACCCCAAACCCCACAGGACATGCATGGGAGTTTCTTTTTAGAATAGCCCACATTTAAACCAAACTGCCCAGCACATCCTGGCCAATGTCATAACTGCAGCTAACTTAACAACTGACAGAAACACACTGCTCACTATCTCCACCCTTCTTAAAGATCACCAAAAAACCAAGTACAATCACAGCCATTATTGTCCAGTCTCCTTTATAGTGGCCAGATTGAGGATATCTGAAAACAAGCCACCCAGAGAGACCAATTTCCCTCAAACATAGGGAAGGGACTTTATGGGAAATCAACAAAAAGGATTGAAATTACTCTCCTGAGATATAGCACAGAGGGAAGCAGTCCTACTGACCCTACAACTGTAGAAGACCACAGTTCACAAAAATGAAAGTGGACAAGATACAGAGGGAATGCAATTGTTTTTGCCTGCATTTCTCTCTCCAAGGCACCCTCCCAGTAACAAAAAAATACACAGATTTTATGTCACTTGTGTCAGCTATCCCACTGGGAGGAAGGCTCCTATTTTTCAAAGCAACCACTTTGCAGCAAGAAATGAATTATCTCCTCCAAACAAGGGTGATACAAATTTCTTGCACTCTGAGTTCAGTTATATTTTATGGTTGAGATAGATGAAATGCCAAGAAGGGTTTTGAATGCCAGTCTGGAGGGACTGGTCAATCATTATTGACTTACAAGATGCATATCTAAACATCCCCATTCACATAGCTTCCACGAATTTCCTGCAGTTTGCTTACAAAGACACCATTTACCAGTTCAGGGCATTCCCATTCAGACTCAACATCAGTCTCAGGATATTCATGCATTTGATAGAATCACGGACAAGGTGAGAACCACCTCCATGGCAGCAATATCAGACTGCCTGGATAATACTCTGCAAAAACGTGAGGTGAGTTATATTTTGGAGAAAAGCATGATATCTCTTGTTACTGCCCTTCTCAACAAAGGATTCCTTGTCAAGAAGGAAAAAGCGGACCGTGTACCAACTCAAAACTTTGTCCGTGTAGGTATGGCATTCAAAAGACAGGTAAACAGAGCATGTCTCCCACAAGAACAACCATTGAAAATCAACACAATGGTGGCTTCATTGCTTACAGGGGAAATCCCCAAGAAAATGGAGACATTTTCTCAACTGTTGAAGCAACCACAACGGCAGGTGTTTAATCCCAATCCATAGTTGAACATGTATGTTTGGATTATATTAAACCATCAAGAACAAACAGTTCTCTCAACAAGTGTGGAGAGAATCACTCAAGTGAGAAGGCCCTCCACTTTGAAAGTGTGTGAAGGAAAATGGAGAATTTTCACACAATGGTGTAAGACACATTGCCCCACTTACTGCATTAATATGTGAAATAGCTAACTTCCTACTGTGGCTCTTTGATGAGAAATGGTTAGTGCTAACCATGTTAAAATGCTACCATGCTCTTGAGGGCTTCATTGGTTCATCTTCCATATAAAACCTTTTTCCTACTTGCACTGGTGATGACAGGCAGAATCAGCAAAATATGTGTTTTATCACTTGACCAAAATTTCTTGCATTTCAAACAGGATGGGTCAATGTCACTCATCACAGTCCCTGCTTTCATTGTCAAAAAAAGGCTCCTGATCATGGAAAATCAGACTTCTGTGGTATAACCCCTATCTAATCAGGACATTTCATCTCAATTTCATCTACAGGACCCAGTCAAAGCACTGAAGTGGCATCTCAAATGGACTGAGCTGGTGCATCAGGGGAGAGCCTGCTTCTTTTTACCTCTCAATGAGGGAAAGGACAACAAATTAGCACTGACATTGGACAAAATGGGTAATATGCTAAGCATATTGGAATTATGCCAAGATCAAATGAAATTGCTACACATCTCGGCTCATTAAGTAAGAGCTCTTGCAACAACCATTGCATTCGAGTGAAACTGTTCTGTAGATGACATTATACATAGTATAGAATTGAGGTCAGAGCCCACTTTCTCTAGTTTTTACCTCTGAGATCTTTCATCCCAAAATGGCTCAGCTGGACCTGTTTGATAAAATTGCCAGGGCATAACACAATCCATAATGCACATTCACCCTCCCAACCTCCCTGCAGTTTCATATAGAGAGCATGCACTCCACTCCTGTAATAACTGAAGTATTTACAGAATTTGGCACTAATCTCTGTATCGAGGGGAGATAACTCTATTTAACTGCAACTTATGGGGGCAAATAACTTTTGACTTCATAGCCAAAATGTTTTAGCCTGGGAGGGCTAGATTTGCCAGGTAGTAGTTGTTCTCCTGAGGGTATTTTGATTGGTAAATATTATCAGAAATAATTTATTTGTAATAGGAAATGAACTTTCCTAAGTTAAATCCAAACTCACTAGGACATACTGAAACTTTCTCACTTTTTACCAATAGTCAGCTTGTTGCATTTCTGGAATGTGTATAGTAACATCATGGTACAGATGAATACTGCTTCACAGGTGAAAAGCTTACAAATATTACAGAAAAGGAAATGAGAAATTATCCGTTAAAGGAGTGTAAACAAGGAAATCTTGGGTAATACTGAATTTTTTTTATAAAGATTTTACATTTTATAAAATTGGTTTGTGATAGGCAGTTGTTTTCCTGAAATGATACAATGTTAGCTCAGGTTTGTTAATATTAATTAGGTATATTAAATTGTTTGCAGTTTATTGCTTTCCTGTAAAACATGATCCCTCTTTTGTTACCTATATGTGCAATTGTTGTGTGATGTTTTATTAGATTGGAATATGTATAAACACCAAAGTTGAGGTTTTTCATAAGAAACATAAAATCATCTATTATTTATAATGAGATATTGAAATGTATGAGTTGGGGAAACTATATTGCCATAGTGATGATACTACTTTTATTTCCGATTTAGGAAAATATATCTGCCCTTTTGTATATTATTAAAATGTACATTTCCATATTCAGATATATTTTATTTTTCTTCTCCTTTTCTCTCTCTCCATTCACTCCCTCCCTGCCCCTATGTCTCTCTATCTCCCTATTTTTCCATCAGGATGAACAGATTGTAAACTATATAAGCACTGTACATTAGTATACATTACTAAAATTATTTAATTAGTGACTTTAATATTCTTCATAGTCAAAATGATGTTTGAAAATGAAGAAACCAAGGATAGATGAATGTTGATTGCAGACAGAAATGAAGTGACTGTTGAAATTTTGGTGCAACATCAAACTAGATGCAAGATTTCAGTGGACATAGAATTCACAGAATGCAGAAAAATACAAATCAAAGAAAAAAAATCCCTATTGCTGAACTGAATAAAATCTTTTGTTGAAATCTTGATCCAGCTGCTGTGATGATTCTACATTACTCCCAATCTAACAATGTTTACTGTATCAATCCAACTGCTGAGATGATTCTACATTACTCCCAATCTAACAATGTTTACTGTATCAGTCCAACTGCTGTGATGATTCTACATTACTCCCAGTCTTACAATGTTTACTGTATCAATCCAACTGCTGTGATGATTCTACATTACTCCCAATCTAACAATGTTTACTGTATCAATCCAACTGCTGTGATGATTCTACATTACTCCCAATCTAACAATGTTTACTGTATCAATCCATATAAGAAATGTGGTAACAAAAGTAAAAACAAATCTCTTCATTTTTATATGAGAACATTAATCAGTTTGACAAAATAGAGTTTCAGTCATTGTATATAGGAGCAAATTTTTAAAAAAGGTTATAAAATTTGGAAACTTCTTTTTTATCAATGAGTTTAAGGCAGGCATTGGCACAGAATGGAGAAAAATCATTCAAGTTGATGATTGTTGCCTTAACAAATATATAATGAAAAAAAATTCTTGGTGTTAGGGGAGTTCAAGTAGTTACAAAGAAATATTTTACTTGTGAAGTCAAAACATTTTGTATTCTCGCTTATGTTATGACTCTGTGGTCACAAACTAAGTACAGAAAGAAGAAAAACCAGCAAGTTTTGTAAAACTTTACAAATAATTTAATTACCAAAGTTATTAATGAAAATGTGAGAGGAATTTAACAGTATTATGAAGTGAATCCAAAATAATCCCCATAAAGATCAATGAAAATCCAAAAGAATGAAAGTTCCGTGTAAATTTAAAAACTGGAAATGTACTGGTCCACCAAAATTGTGACATTGTCAAGACTGCATTGTCCAGAACTCCTTTGAATAATTCACAACAGTTCCAGAATAATATTACCAGAATAATATTATGGTCCAAATAATGAGCACTTTCTGTTTCCACTGAACAGTCCGAACTAATTTTTCTCCTCTCGAATAATATCTAAGTACAACATAAAACACATCTGCATGGATCCATGGAGAGCTATCAATCCTGAGAGTAGAATATTTACCTGGCAACAGGCAAATCCTGTGGAACAAAGTAGAATGGACAGTTTTTAATTTCTGAGACACATTTTCAAATTGTATCGACACATCTATTATTCCAGGCTTTGAAAAAGATTATTCCACAATAACACTGAAATCATTGATATCCACAGTACCCAGACGTTCCAGATACTGAAAATTCAATTCAAAACTATTAAAGCAAGATGAATATATTCAGTTGATTAAAAAAAATGTATATCAAGCACATTAGAAGAATACTATTGTGAAGGCAGTAAGAAAAAAACTCCAATTGAAATTATCCTGTAAGGATCAATTATTTTTTGAAATCCTTAAAATGATTATAAGATCAGAATTAATTAATTATTCTCAAGCTAAGGCAAAACATGAGGAATAAAATTTAAAGAAAATTGAAGCTGAAATACAGACCTTACATACTTTAGTGAGTCAAAATATTAATCCCACTGTTACGGAAGAATTGAACAAAAAACAAGCAGATTTGGAAGAAATGAGAAAAAAAGAGAATGTGTAATGTTAAGATCGAAAGCAAGGTGGTACGAGTCGGGTGAAAAAACTCTAAAATATTTTCTTAACCTTGAAAAGAGAAATTACATAACAAAACAATAAGAATTAATTATAGAAGATGAAACAAGGGTAATGGGTCAAAAGAGATGTTGAATCACCAGAAAGATATTTTTGAAAAACTATAAAAAGCAAAAACAACAATAATTTACAAACTTGCAATCACTTTTTTAATCATGATAAAAACTTTCATAGTTTGAAAGAAGTTTATGTGAAGGTAAGTTAACTTTTGAGGAATGTAGTTGAACATTGAAAAATATGACAAATGAAACAAGCGCTGGTTCTGATGGATTTGCTGTTGAATTCAACAAATTCTTTTGGAAAGATCTAGGTTGCTTTCTCTTTAGGTCTCTAAATGCTGGATATGATATGCAACATTTTTCAGATTTTCAGTTGCAGGGAATCACTGCTTGCATTCCAAATGAAGATAAAGACAGAAAATTCATTAAAAATTGGAGACCAATTTTACTACTTAATGTAGATTACAAGATTGTTTGAGAGCATCAATTGCTTCTAGGGTGAAGAAAATCCTCCCAGCTATTATTAGTGACAGTCAAAAGGGTTTTATTAAAGAGAGATTCATTTGTGAAAATACAAGAATTTTGTATGACCTAATGCAGTATTTTGAGGAAAACGTGAATCTGGTCTTCTCCTACTGATAGACTTCGAGAACACTTTTGACTTGGTTGAATGGGACTTTCTGGAGAATGCCCTGAAATCTGTCAGTTGTGGGGACTGTATTTGTCAGTGGTTTAGAGTATTCTACAATAAATAAAAAAGTTGTATCATTCATAATGGTCATTTATCCCTAATTTTCAGTTTGAGAGAGGTCATCAGGGAGACCCTTTAGCACCCTACATATTTATAATAGGAATTGAACTTCTTCTTGCAGAACTAAAAAAGAAATATGACAGGCATTTTCTATAACGAAATGGAGTTCAAATTAAGGCAGTATACTAACGAAGCTTTTTGATCATTAGACAGTTCTCCTTTCTCCTTGAAGACAACAATGCAGATTTTAAAATACTTTGCCTCGGTGTCAGGACTGCACTGCAATGTTTTGAAATCAAAAGCTATTTGGATTAGAAATAAAAATGTTCTAATGAAAAAATATGTCCCAAAATTGATATTAAGGGGTCCATATCCAATTTTTGATTACCGGGTGTAGATTTCTCTTTGAATTTGGAGGATATGGTTGAACTTAACTATTTGCCGAAGTTGAAGAAAGTAAACAAATTGCTTGGCTAGTGGAGCAGAAGAGATTTGTCCCTTATTGGAAAAATTACTTTGATGAAATCCTTGATTTTGCCAAAATTTGTTCATCCATTTCCTGCTCTTCCAAGTCCTTTCCTGATATAGAAAATGGAATACATTATTTTCAAGTTCATTTGGGGTAGCAAAACTTGAAGGCTAAAAGATACTCTTATAGCTTCCATTAAAGAAGTGTGATCAAATATGATTCATTTGCACTCATTTATGTGTTACATAAAACTTTCCTGGATTAGACATCTATTACTGAACGAAGATGGTTTGTGGCAAAAACTAGTTTCTGAACAAATATTTGGAAAATTTGGAGGTATACAGTTATTAAAATTAGGAAAGACCAAATTGAAAGAAATCTCTAAAACAATTAAAAATATATTTTGGCATGATGTTATTTATGCCTTATCACAATGGAAAAATGAACCATCGACTGTTCAGGAATACTTGTCTCAAGATATTTTTAACTTAGTAACTATAGACAACTTTAAATCACATAAAAGGTGGAGAACAAATTTGTATTACATTCATTAAACACCTTTTTGATGCACCAGGATCTCTATTATGTTTTGATGAAATAAAACAACACATACTAATAACTTGTACAGTACTTTGTCTTTATCTCAAAGATAACAGTGAAGTGAAAGAGGAAATTAAAAGATTATTTTTGAAAGTGGAAATAGTTTCCATATAAAATTTCTCTTCATGGGGTAAGAGCAAATAATACAATTATTTATAAAGATCTGACAAGAACCAAGAGGCAAAAGCCAAATGTTTAATATGAAACTGCCCAGGTAGCTAGGGTGTGCAATAGATGAAAAGAATCTTTTGTTTTGGCTAAACTTTGCGCAAAAGTCACAAAACTGGTTACCTTTAATTTTAGATTTCTACATAGAAATATCGCCACAAACAAACCTGTTTTTGAAAAAGATTAAGTGATAATGATAAATGTACCTTCTGGTAAGAAGGAATAGAACAAACTGAGCACTTATTATTTGACTGAACATTTTTGAAAATTATGTGGAATGGATCTAAATTTATGCTCCAAATTTTAAAATTTCATGAAAATTTGACTTTATAGGAAATAAAATTTTGATCTTATAAACTTCCTAATTTTGCTTGCAAAATGTGTTATATACAGAGCATGTTGTGTATAAAAAATTCCAAGTCTATAAAAATTATTATAATTATAAATTATTAAAAAGTATTATAAAAATTGTTTTATTATACAAAAGACTGGAAAAATACATCGCCAGGGTGAATAATAGAAGTCATAAGTTTAAGAAAAAGTGGACCCTCTTGATTGTTTAATTGATGTCTTAGTTGTTTCTTCACTTTCACATCAAACAAACAGGTATTGTAAACACCTTGGGGTTTGTATGAATGGTTCTTTGTGTACAATATTTGTGAGAATATGTGACCAATCTTTCTGCTCAGTTTGCCTCGAAATTGCCTATTCATGTGACCTAGACCAATCAATTGGAAGTTACTGAATTCTTCTAGAACTGTTGAAACACCATCAGCGAATGAGATATTATTCCAAAGGTGCCATTAAGTCTTATTATTAAAATTATTATTAGTAACTGTCAACACATATGTAAGCATCTATTTATAGATCCTATGCAGTGTTATGTTCTTAACAGATTTTATGCTCTTAACAGACCCTATGTCATAATCATTTAGGCAAATTCTAACTAAAGATATTCTGTACACCTTACTGCCATGAATAAAAATTACAAAAATTAAATAAAATTTACCAGGAATTACAACAAATGTAGATATATTTAACAGCTCGTGTCAGTATGATGTTTATACTTCACTTATAAAATATTTCATTATATCAACTAAATTTTTCTTTGATATCCTATATATGTTATTAAAGTATTCTAAAAAAAAACTGTATCATAATTATTTGAATATCTTTTTGGTCACACCTAATATTGCAGTGGTGACATTGGTATTGCCTTCCAATTGTGGTATTTATAGGTGTTGTTGTTTGTTACTGCTTTTCTGAAATTCATATTCCATATCACAACACAGTTCACAGACCAAACATAATATTATGTGGAGCACTCATCTAATTTGATCTTCAAAAACAGAGTTATGTTTCAATAATCCTGTTCATTTAACTGTCAATTACTATACAAAGACTGAGAATTCAGAAGGTTTGTTCCATAGAAGGAATGGTGATATTTTATTGTTCATCATCTTGTGTCTTCATCTGGGAATCCATCCATCATTCTTGTATGGGCTATCAAACTACACTGTTGGCTCACCTTGGGACAAACATGTTTTGCACTAAAATTGGTTCACTGTGACCAACTTTTAAAAATATATGTTAAGATTTTATTTTAACAAATTTGTCCAGGTCCCGATTCCAATAATTTGTTTCACTTGTTACTTAAAACACATACATTAGATGCATCTTAGGATTAGTGTGAGTTGTGTCCACCCTGTTGTCATCAAACTTGCATTGTGTTTACATCTCGGGATAAACTTGTGTCATGCACCAAAACTGGCTACCTGTGACCTACTTTCCAGGATTTATTAAAAATTAATTTGAAATCATGTCAGTGCTATATGTTATGAAGAAACTAGGAAAAAAAATTGCTTGAATATTGTGTCCATTCTCTGTGTCCATGCTGTAATTTCTATACAGCTACACCTATAACTACCAAATTTGCTCTATATATATTCATCACGGAATGAACATATGTGCCAAAACCTTTTAGGATGATCTCCTTTCCTGCATTTAATATATTGTGGTTACAAAGTATCTTCAGACTGTTCTAATTCCTATGTACCATTTCACCAGTTGCTACCAGACATGCACTGAAATTGGATCTTGGGATGGACACATTTCACACATCAAAATAGCTCACTTTGACCTCTTTTTCCAGGCTTTGAATATTACTTACAGATTGTGGCCCTAATTTCAATACCTTCCAACATATTGCTACCAAATATGCATCGTAGATGCATGTTAATACCAAGTTTGTAACACCAAAACTGGGTTGCAGTGACCTACTTTCAGTTTCATATTGAACACTCTTAAAAAGATACTGATTCATGCCACAGAAGCAAGCATATCTTGTTCACTAACAACTTTAGTATTGTTTTGATGGCAGTGGTGGGGTCAAGATTTGAATAAATAGTCTTCATATTTGCTTAAATCGGAAGTAACATTTTTTGTGTGTCAGAATTTATTAATATAATGTTTGTCAGAAATAACCATAACTATTGATAGGGGTGAGGTATTTGTTGGAAATGACAACAATTTGTTGCAAATGACAACAACTATTGATAAAAATAAGGTGTCTGTTGAAAATGACCTTAACTATTGATCCGAGGTATTTGTTGAAAAAGACAATAATAATTGATAGATGCGATGCATTTGATGGAAATGACAATAACCATTGATAGATATGAGGTACCAGTATTTGTTGGAAATAATAATAACAATTGATAGATGTGAGGTACCAGTATTTGTTGGAAATGGCAATAACAATTGATGTGAGTTATTTGTTGGAAATGACAATAACTATTGATAGATGTGAGATATTTATTGGAAATGACCATAACTATTGATAGATGTGAAGTATTTGTTGGAAATGACCATAAGTATTTATAAATATGAGGTTGTTTATTGAAAATGACCATAATTGTAGATAGACGTGAGTTATTTGTTGGAAATGACAATAACCATTGATAAATCGGAGGTGTTTGTTGAAAATGACCATAACTATTGATTGATGTGAGGTATTTGATGGAAATGACGATAACTATTCATAGATGGGTGATATTTGTTGAAAATGACCATAACTATTGATTGATGTGAGGTATTTGTTGGAAATGACAATAACTATTGATGAATATGAGGTGTTTGTCAGAAATGACAATAACTATTGATGTGAGGTATTAGTTGGAAATTCAATAACAATCAGATGTGAGGTATTTGTTGGAAATGACCATTATTATTGATAAATATGAGGTGTTTGTCAGAAAAGACAATAACTATTGATAAATATGAGGTGTTTGTTGAAAATGACAATAACAATTTATAGATGTGTGGTATGTGCTATTTATTGGAAATGACAATAACTATTGACAGGTATGTGATGTTTGCTGGATTTGACTGTACCTGTTCAAGCTGAGTTGTTTTTCTTCCAGATTTGGTCTTATTTGGACCTGAAACTTATGTTAATTAAAATTTCTTCCATGGATAACAAAATCCAACTGTTCATTACCCATTTTGCATGAATTCATCATCCATTTGCTGAATTTATCCATCACTGGATGTGTATGTGTTTATCTGTCTCTAGCCTTACAGCCTTTTGTGTATTAAGCCAGGACTGGCATTAGGGCAGGGTGAACAAGGCGGGGACCTGCATTTCAGTTGACTAAAAAGTTAGACTTGTTACAGTAACTCCACCAGTCATGTCTTGCTGCCAGACTGGAGCATTGGGCCTCGCAAATTATAAGGCTGCACCTGTATATAGTTCCATATCACACATGTATAATAATGAGGGCAATGATTGTATTAAGAATTTTGAAGCTAGGAAACATTGTGTCACACTAGCTGGATTGTATGTAATTGATCTAGCAAGGGATTTTATTGTTGGAGTGATGTCTTGGCACGTGTCTTTGGAAACCATATATCACACGATGGTGACAATTTTGATATATCCCCAAATAATCAAAAAGAATAAAGTTACAAAACATATTAAATCTTTGCTGTTCATGATACACCACTCCCTCGATAACTCGCGCACAACGGGGTCCAAAAACATCGACCGCGTTATAAGCGAGGGCGCGAGTTATCGAGGGACCTATAACAAACAACAAAACTAACAAAGGGATCGACGTAGAGGCAAAAGGGGGGTGTGGTGGGTTGGCATGTTAATGTTGAATACTCAATTAATAATCGTGCTAAGATTAACTGTGAATAAATATCTCTTCATAGCGGTGTACTTTGTCTACTTTTTTCCTCACAGAGTAACATTAATTTCAGGATAACTTACAGTATATTGAGGAGATCATCAAAATATTATTCCACATGGTTTCCATTCACTTAACACATGTACGACTTCGCTCATTGTGTACTACGTCACAAATTTTTGTGCTGAATTGGATAAATTCTAGTTTTATTGTTTGATCCAAAGCAGACTTTTTTTTTATATAAAAGATCGACACTCATTTCGAAAAAACAGTGTCGATCGAACGATGGGTAGATTTGATTGCGGTAAAAGTAAAATGAAAAAAAAAAAAAAAAAAAAAAATTTACAAGGGTTAACCATTACCAACATGAATTTAATGGGTCTACAAATTTAAAATATAGTAAATTAGAACACGATAATACTTGCAGTTTGTGACACGTTTGAAAAATATCACTTCACATTTTGAAAACATCTGTTCATTTTTTTGTGTGTTACTCTTTGATTTCTCTGCCGCCTTTGTGTATTGTTCACGGATGATTATCTCTGAGCTGGTATGGATAATTACATGCGGCTTCCGGATTCGCTGAGCGTATTTCTCGCGACAATGAATTTTTGTTTAATTCTATGTCGGCGCTGGAATCTCCAAAGTCATCCATGGCTTGCCCTAAAATGAGATTCATTCTCCATACTTTTTGCCATTTTTTTCTGCTTGGGCCTTGAGAATTGTTCCAGAGATGGGAACACCTTGTTCACGTTGCTGTGTGAACCATGCGTACACAGCATCATCAAATTCAGTATCCTTTGCAGTCCGTGCTCGTTTTCGTTTGATCCCATTATCTGAATCAACATCATGTAAATAATCCCGAAGTTTCTGCTTATCCTTAAGCCAACCTCTAAATGTCGACTCAGCAATTGTTTAGTTCATTGCAAACATTGGATCTCGCTTCGCCATTATGAACCCTATCTATGATGCACAGCTTTTGAGTCACTGAGTACACCTTTCGCTTACTTCCTTTGCTCTCCATGGTCACATTTACAAATGATTAGGATACATTACTGATATTATATACTTTAGTGATGTTAAGTACATAAAAATGTGAAACCATTTTCGATTAGTCAAATAAAATGAATTTTGAGAACGGTAATGACCACAAGAACTTATGTTGCTATTGGCATGCCTTTGAATTTTTTTTAATTGTACCTCCCTTTCTTGATTTGATACAAAAAAAAATATTCAAAGTAATAAAACAACACAGGTCTCTTTTAATAGATTTTTTTTTAATGCAACAAACACTTCCCCAAGTTGTTGATCAAAACAAAGCCGGCATGTAATTAGGTTCTCACAGAAGTACTCACGGGTTTTGATGTGACGGTCGATTGACTCTTTTCATGTTTTCATAGAAGAGAATATGTTGCGATTATAGTGTTTACATTGAAGCGAAATTAAAGGATTAGAACATGAATTTCACATAGCAAGACATTTAATTGGTGTTTATTTCATTCTCTGTTGCCACCTGTTAGCATTTACCAGAATTTTTCGTTGATCGCTGTTTCGCCAGACTGTTTATTTAGTGTATTGACAACAATTTCTCTCAAAAACAAACCCAAACATAATATGTGATATCTTATTAGAACTTGCAAATTTCACAATATGGATTCTATCTTTACGGGCAATAATCACCATTTCCGATGATAAAATGAGCTACCGTATTTCATGTATTTTTTCGTACCCTTTAATTTTTCGTACACAACCCAGTTATCAAAATAATAATTATTTAAATGTATCATAATTTTTCGTATATATCACTTTGTATTATTTGAAAAATTCATTAAATTATCGGACATAAAATTTCTATTAAGAAGATTTACGTTTGCAAAAAAGATCGAAAATACCGTATTCCCATTTTGTTTTTACAAAATTTAATGATTAATAATTTTTTTTTCATGTACGAAAATTTACATAAAATACAGTATGTATCAAGGTTCAATTTACCAATTCTTATCGCGATTTGTTTCACGTTCAGCACATTTCAAAATATATTTTCTTTGGAAAAAAATCGGGAGCCATGCTGGACACCGCGTTATAAGCGGGTTCGCGAGTTATCCGGGCGCGAGTTATCGAGGGAGTGGTGTATAACCTTTTAACCAGTTGTGTGTCTGTGTGTGTGTGTGTGTGTGTGTGTGTGTGTGTGCATATATAGGGGATATCAGGATAGCACCATATATGAATAAAACCTATTAACCAGTTTAGCTTTTGTGTGTGTGTGTGTGTGTGTGTGTGTGTGTGTGATTGCAAACATTAAGTGTTAATAATGTTCTTTAACTTGCATAATCTTTAAAGCATGATCATTCCTAAAGTACTTTTCTTGTCTTTAAAATTGATACAAGAAAAGCTATTCAGATGGAAAATGTTGAGTGTTTTTCAACAGTACTGACAGTAGAATTTGGAATGGGGCAAAATTACAAATTGGTGTCTAACAGTAATAATTATGCCACATAAAATGAATCTGAAACAGGAATACTATAATTAGATAAAAATTCCTGGGGTTGACATGTACATTCATAAGCACATCTATGGTTCTTCAACAGGTAAATGAGGTATCAGACCGTTACATAGTGTGTGGGCCTGACTACATTAGAATCCGAGATGCTGTGACTAAAGTGGCACATGGAGAGAACATTGAAAAGCTGGATGAAGCTGTTAAGGTAATAAAAATGGTAACAACATGAACAAATTCCATTTGACTATAAACAAATCTGTAACCAGTCATATGCTTCACAGTTTTATTTGACTATACAGGAAAATGTAACCAGTCTCTGTATATTTCACAATTTTGATTTGACTATGGTTCCGCTCTGCAGTTATGTACCTTTGAGGGAGAGACCAGTATAAGGTAAAGTTGGAAACCATGCACTTTATAAAGTTGACAGCTAAAAAATGAGCCAGAACTGATCCAAATTACACTGATTTAAGCTGTTTTTAAAAGATAAAATTAATTTTGCCTGATTGAACAATACTAGCTTCTGAAAGTGCAGTGAATGCATTATAAAATATATAAAACATAAAAAAGTTATCAGCTCATTTTTAGCCAATTTAGCTATGAAGTCTAGGAAGTGTAAATGACCTGAGTTTACAGTCTTTTGAAATGTGCACATCTGAAGTATGGCTAAGCTGTATGCTCCATAACCCAAATTACACCATCAATCATACGTCAAAGTAAATGAAGAGTTATATTAACAATACCTAAGATATACAAGTTTCTTTTTAAATATCTATGATAACCAGTGAAGAAACTTGGGTAATTACTTCTCATTAACACTGACGGCATTGCAAAGTGTGAAAATTTTAACTGGAACCATATCGCACATACGATCATTTGTGCAGGTGCTTTTCTCTTTGTCATATAATCATGTATGATCTTCGCACAAAAAACGATACATGAACATTGTTGTTTTGTATGAAAATAAGCTAACTATGCCTATATTATTCTTGCTTACCCAATATTCCTTGTGGCACTATTTTGTGTGCAGTGACCTTAATTATGGTTAAATTAAAAGTCCTAGAAGTAAAATCAACTTAAATTAAAACTGCTGATAAGTAAAAGAAAATTGTAGCAATATTTTAAAAAAAATTTATTTGTAAAAAATTCAGGACAAAATGATGACATAGCTGATTCAATTGCTAATCTATTGTTATGTGTCTAGGCTCGTACAAAAGTAACAAGAAAAGAGTGAAGGCAACAAGCTTTGTAAAATTTAACAAAATAATTTATTTCCCTAGAAAAAACAAGGTAAAAATGAGAAAAAAGGACTTACAATTTATGAATCAAATCCAAAATTAATCCAAGAATTAAAAAATGTAAGTCCTATCAATAAAAAGTTCTAGGTGAATAACAGTTCGAAACCCAGTGAAATTCAAGATGGAAGGCAGTGACGTCTTCGATAACCTTTATAGTGTTGCCATGTCAACAGTTCCTTGTTGAATCACAAAGAATAATATTTCAGCTTGGAATTCTGAATAATTTTCAATAAATGTCTTTGTTCAAGAATTCTGTAAGAAGCACTTATATATATTTCCAGGGAAATGAATTACTAATTCCAATAAATAAAAATTCAACTCAAACTGGTCACAACAAAACACCTTTGAGCTTCAAAGGTTTAAAGCAGAACTGGCTACTTACGAAAAGGAAGAGTTATACATTAAGACGCAAATAGATTCCCATATGAGGGTCACATGGTCATTTTCCCAGAACAGTGCAGAAACATTACATGCTGATTATCACATACACTAGGTATGACCTTGGCTAAAATCAATGATTCTTACTCTGGGAAATAATTTTTAAAAAAATGTTGTTTACTAGAACTCTATCTGATTTCTGAATCAAGGTCAGAAAATAGATACAATGTTTCAACTACTGGTTGTTTATCAGGTCAAACAGAACCTGAATTGAATTTCTAAAAAAATATCAAATCCAGTAGACAAAATTATCAATACAGTAATATGTAATGGAATAAATTTTTTTTTAAAACAAACAAACAAGTAATTAAATTATATATACATAACACTGTATACTAGTGTTACAAGAATTAGAAAATTTTTTACCTGTTGACCTTTGAGAACCTGATCTGTTCCATTCCTGTTCTGACTCTAAAAGGTTCATGTTAATGTCTTTTAGCATAACATTGGTTATTGAGAAAATGCAATGTGTATTTTTTAAACAGCTCACACTTTCATCATGGTATACTCTTACACCCATCAGTCATGCAACTAAATAAAGGGAATTAAAAGTTATTTTAACAATACCTAAGATATACAAGATCCTTTTTAAATAACCAGAATAACCAAGAAGAAAACCTGGATAATACTTTTTCATTAAGAACAAAATCCTATGCAAAGTATGAAACTGTAGAGCAGAAACTATTAAGGAATCTGTTTCACTATAAAAGATGCTTGAAACAGTCACTTAATTTTGGCAAATTTGATCGGACTGCATATGAATCTGCAGTCAATCACTGTATATTTTTCAAAAATTCTGTTTGACTTTAAAGGAATCAGTAACAGTCATAGTATGTTTTCACCAGTTTTATTTGACTTCAAAGGAATCAGTAATCATGCACTGTATTTGCACAAATTCCATTTCACTATAAAGAAATCTAACCAATTATTGTGTATTTTCACTCTTCAAAAATTTCAGATGTAGGTATTTGTTTGTAATAGCAAATTAATTGTTCAGTTTTAACTTGCATTGAAAGCAGTGCATAAATATCACATTCTATGCATTTAATTTTAGCCAGTTTGAATTTGATGAATGTAAATGATATTCTGTGCACCTATCTTTGAAAATCAGAATTTTTTTCATTTTTCACGTTAATTAAGTTTGACAAAAGTTCTGAAATTTATCATGCAAAACAAAAGATGCTAAAATAAATTTGTTGCAGATATTTATGAATTTGTGATCTATTCCAGCAATAAGGCATGTAATCTAATAGTATGGACCTGCATCCATCATGCATCATTCATTGTCTATCAAAGATTGCTAGTTTTGACTTCAGAACATCAAGTTAATTCTTCTTATGCATATAACAAGGTCATATACAATGGTATATTAGCTATGTTAAGCACATTGCACAGTGCCCAAAGTTTTAATTTATACAGTATATTCCTATGGCAGATAGAAAGGTGAAATGCTATGGATGGCTGGAAAGAAGAACTATATTTTCTTTAACTTTGAGGAATATTTTTTCAGGAATCGACTGTCTTTGACAAAGGGACTGAACTTCTTGTGTGCCTAGCTCTTCATAGGGAGATAACTCTAGCTTCTCTACATGATCAAGCTGGAAAGAAATTTTCACAAAAGGTATGTTCTGGCTTATGTATAAATGCAATGCATGACCTGAATGGTTAAATATACAAGTTCATCAGTTAGAGACTTTTAGCTAATTATAGGAATCCTCATATCAGTCCATCCATCGACCCTATTGTCCATCCATCCACCCATTTGTCTGGTACACTCAGTAGTACAAGTAGTGTCAGTAATTTTTGATGGACGTTTAATATTTGACCACTCTCATGTTCATATGACCTGTCATTATGGTTAGTTAATTCAGTTAAATGCCTATTATAATGATAATTTATTAAATTTTAGTTTATGCACAATGTGATGATCTTGAGTTATTATACGTACATAATGCCAGTTTTGCAATGGGGTTTGATAACGACCATTAAGGGAGGAATTGGTGGTGTGGTAAGCTGGTCTAATTTCGAATTATAAGGCTTAGTCATTGGCTACCACTTGTATTGGGGTGTTTTACATGTACCTTAAAATTGAGAGGCAGACAGGGAATTATGCAATTTCGAATTTTTGGTTGTTTAATTTATCTGTTAACTCTTAAAGTGTTTGTCACAGAATAAGTCATGCTTCCATTAGAGTTATCATGTCACTTTTTGTAACATGTCATTTTTCAAGTAGACAACTGTTGAAAAATCTGGGTACTTTGGCTTGACATAAATGGTTGTTAAACTAAATTTGATGGCACATTGGGCCCTGGAACAAGCATTTTGTCATAGTTTTTACCTTGCATTCAGTATGTTTTACAAATGTTTTTTATATATAAGCTACCTAGAAAACCCAAAATGGCTGAATTCCAACATGGTTATCCTCAAATGAAAATATTGTTTGGCAAATACTGACTGATGATATTGATGATCAAATCACTTTAAAGTTTTGAAGTATGTCAGAATATTGGAGCCGGGCAGCATTAATGCAGATACCAGTGATTTTTTAATATTTGAAAATGATGTTGACTGTGAGTTGGATATACATACTGGATAGACAAAAATAGACAGCATGTCAGTCATCCCGCTACTCAACAATATTTCAAAATGTGGAAAAAGGCAGAATATGAAGCCTAATTAAATAACAGGCATTTTAGAAGTAGAGTGTAATTTTCATTTATTTTCTTAATTCAGCACTGGGGGATCATCTGCTTCAGTACTATATTGCAGGCAAAGGCTTAAGATAGATTGAATAAATAAGATCTAAAATGAAATTAAAAAGCAAGGATATTTCTTGATCAGAATACCTGTTTGAACAAGCAGACTTTGGTATTGATGGACTTAAAACCCTAATACATGGAACAGGTAAGAAATCTAGCATAGTAATCATCAAAGCACTGATTCAAGAAGGTGAAACTTTGTCAGAGTTCATGTTAGTCACAAATCTTATTGTGGAGCACCTATGAGCAGTGGAAAATTGTACATAAAAAGAATACAGAACAGTTTCCCAACTTGTTCAAGCTGGCTACGCTAGCTATGCGTATGTCCCTTCAGACAGCAGACTGTGAAAGGAGTTCTCAGCACAGAACAATATTCATACAAAGATAAGGAACTGATTAAGCTCAGAAACAATTGACAGATTAATGCTTATATATCTAGATGAGACATCTTTGAGGATTTTGATTGCAATAAAGCGCTAACAAAGTTAAGCAGAAAGTAAGAGAAATGGATATTTAAGTATTAGTGAAATATTGGACTGTGGCCATCCCCTCCCCACCTTTTTTCTATTCCCGACTAATTTTAGTGACAACGGGGAGCTTCCACCCATAGATAAAATCCTTGCAGAATATCTGATAGAATAGTGATGCTGACCAAGGACAAGAGCGATATGTTATCCCAGGTGTACAACTTTGGACCTGAAATTAATAATCAACGACCAATACAACAGCAGATGGTATTACCACAAAATACAGGTTCAGTTACACACCTGAGGGCTAAAAATATTGCTGTCATCTTAAGGTATAATCACATTATGTTTTAATACGCAGAATTCAGTCTGAAATAATGGACAAGAACAATTTACTTGAGAGGAATACCATTACAGATGTCATTACATGTTTATTTTTCTTGGTATACCTTGATATGGAGTCATCATTAATAAGCACAAGATGTTTTCTTGATACACCTTGATATGGAATCATCATTAATGGGTACAAGCTATTCTCTTGATACACCTTGATACGGAGTCATCATTAACTCATTAACCCCTGGTGCCGCGTTTACATGGCAGGAGGTGGTAGCCTACTTCTGAGCTCTGTAGCGTCAAGGTCATGTATGACACAATAAAGTGGGTGTTATTATAGAAAGGTAGACAGATGTAGCTTTACAATGATACCAAATAATATGGATGTTCTAGTTGCACTACAAAATACAGAGGGAAAAACATAACTTTTTGGACCCGAGTTTTTTCCAGCCGAAATTCGCCCAAGGTCGGAATCCAATTTTGTGTCCAGATTTTAGACTTTTTGGCCTCAGATCTAAGACAGACCGGTCTGAACTGCACACAGACAGGTGAACCTTTGCAAAAAGTAGGATAAGATGGGCATTTAGAATAAAGAGAGGTCTCGACACGAAAATGATGGGTCCGTTAAGCAAAAAAAAAAAGAAAAAAAAGAAGTCCAGCTTTTACCCTTCTGCTCATGCTCAGGCGAAATAGCCAATGAAAAACGATGTTTCTAACACAACTAGGCATTAGGTTAACCTAAAATGTCTTGGAGGTCAATGTATTAGGATGTATTCAGAAATAGCCCCCAAAATGGGTTTCCTACTCGCATTTCAGGCGAAAACGACAAAAACCTCCAGGGGTTAATGAGTTAATGGGCACAAGATGTACTCTTGATACACCTTGATATGGAGTCATTAATGGGCACAAGCTATTCTCATGATACACCGTGATATGGAGTCATCATTAATGGGCACAAGATGTACTCTTGATACACCTTGATATGGAGTCATCATTAATGGGCACAAGATGTACTCTTGATACACCTTGATATGGAGTCATCATTAATGGGCACAAGATGTACTCTTGATACACCTTGATATGGAGTCATCATTAATGGACACAAGATGTACTCTTGATACACCTTGATATGGAGTCATCATTAATGGGCACTAGATGTACTCTTGATACACCTTGATACGGAGTCATTAATGGGCACAAGATGTACTCTTGATACACCTTGATATGGAGTCATTAACGGGCACAAGATGTACTCTTGATACACCTTGATAGGGAGTCATCATTAATGGGCACAAGATGTACTCTTGATACACCTTGATATGGAGTCATCAGTGAAATATTTCATTGGCATTACACTGACAGGAACCTCTTTGAATATAAGTCACATGGTATAAATTCTGCTCATTCATTGGCTTATAATGTAAGAGGCAGACTTCTAACTAACGGTTTGAATGACACCTGGGACTAGAACCAGGCTCCGTTAGTAAGCACTGTCTCTGATGACAGCAAGTGAACTTTAAAATTTAAAATTCAAAGTATTTCATTGCTGCTTTACATTGTATTTCTTTGGTAATGAGATACTTGTACAAATCTCACTGTGCATTTAAATAACAGAAGGAAGGTAGTTTGTACATCACTTTTTGATGCAGCTTTGTACATTCCACTGTGTAATCTAGTAATGCACTTGTAGACTTTGGTTTTGATTTGATCATTTTAAATGGATAATTATGTTGAGAAGAAGGCAGACACTCTGGAACAGTAAACCAGCAAAACGGAAGAGTTATTAGCATTGAGTGGTTGATGTTTTGCAAATTTTGATGAACACTGATGCATTTGCTTCTATTAATAGTATGCTTCATGCTAACACTGTTTCTGCTATGGGTATATTTCATGCAACATTGTGCTAAATTGGATATGTACAGTTTTATGCTGTGTGTTTTTTACCGTAGAATAGGGCTAATACTAACGCTGTACATGAGTGGAAGAATGTTGCAGACATGTGTGATCGCCGTCATTTTACTGGTACAATTTAGTTTCCAGCAGACAGTCAGTAATAAGTGAGATTAAACCAAATACATTGTCCCATTACAATAAATCCTCTCAGTATACTTTTGCTTCTGATATAAGATCTTGGTATTGTTATGGATCCACAAGACATTGGTTATATTTTGTTATATCATTACTATATCAGGGGTCACGCTACTAGGCGAAGTGGGCGACTAAGTCACCTAAAAATTGTAAACTTTGCATTCTTCTGTTAGGAAAGCAAAAGCGACTTTACCATGTGCTTTTTTTAGAGGTACATTGACTAATCATACCTTTTGAGATGCCCTCTCGCCTTAGGCAGGTTTATTCAGTTATTGTGTTGTAGCAAAAGATATTCTTCAAGCCATCAGTAGCTAGGCCTAGTTTTGATATCAATTACTCTGACAGACAAAGTCTTGCACATTCATGGGCATGTGTTTTGATAGTGTATTGACCATTAACCATTTCCTGATAAGTTGGCAACTAGGCCCTTGTCACTACCCGATTTACACATGTTAACCTTAGATGATAAAAACATACAAACTTGAGTTTTGAAACTGTAACAATAATATGTAAATAGCAATTTGTGTTTTAAGAATAAAATCAGTGATCTGGATATTTTAACTGTCTCTTCTACATTATTTCGTTATAAAATTAGTTTGACACTGTAAGTGTACCAGTAATGAGGAAAAAATGGTGGACACTGCTATGTTTGGGAAGTACCATTTTATTAGATTGTCTGTTTTCATAAATCGCCCAGCAAATATATTCAGAAAAATGTACAAAACATAAAAAGCAAAGCCTAGGTAATATGTTATTTAAGATTTAGCTTTAAAATGCAGTTGCATAGGTCAGAAACTTATGAGACAATGCTATGTTGTGGAATTCGCGAGAAGCGTTGTAAGGTCAAAGCTGTTTTCTGACTTGACTTGTATTTGTGTAAATACAGAAAAAGCTGCGAAGCAGATAATATTTAATCAATGCCTAAAATTAATACAAGTATGTAGACAGATAAATAAACCATAAATTTGCAATCCTGTCATGGACTGTTGTAATGAAGCTACATCAAGTGAGTGGTTACATTATGAAAACCCCTCCTTCTAAAAATAGATGCGCTCACATCTGTGTTGATTCAGTTGGAAAGAAGGGTTTAGTTCATATACCAACTATAAATGAGCCATGTCTGTAATTTCATGCATTTGAGTGTCTTATGTATGAATAGTTACAGTAATGTTTTATCCCCAACAAAGAAATGAGGACACGTGTGCATTTGCCCTCATGTACATGGTACAGGGGTTGTGTCCAATGAATTTAGAAATCTTTTAAAATGCCATTATTGTGAACTTTTAAAAAGTATATCAAAAAAATAAATACAAAAATATATAAAAATTGATTAAGGGTAGTTGATTAAGCATTTTTACCAACTTGCAATTATAATAATGTAATCTAGTTACTCAGTTAAATTTTGTTACATTGCAGTTTGTGTTATTCGCTTTTAGAGTCATATGGCCAAAATAACTAAGAAAATTTTCTACTAGAAAATAAAGTATTGCTTAAATCCAATGTTAAATGCAAATATGAAAATACTGGGTAATAGTGGGCATAATTCAAATAAGAGAACACATTATATATATATATATATATATATATATATATATATATATATATATATATATATATATATATATATATATATTGCGTTTCTTGCTTCGTGTCCACTTCTCCCTCTTGAGCTCTCACTTCTCCCTGTTCTGTCCAAAAGAAGAAGTCACTTCTCCCTAAAATTCAAGCCTAACATGACCCCTGCTATATAATTGATTCCATTTTAGTTTTAATTCTTGGCACATGAGAATCAGTACTACTTTGATTTAGCACCATTAATTAGTAAATTGTTTTTGTTATTACGCATTGCTATGACACAGTCATGTTAAAATATCCCCCATTATAAGGCTCTCTCATATGTGAGTCACTTTTATGGATACTATGAATAGCATTATACAGAGGGAGAACTTTACTCAATTTAGCAGATTGTAGTATGTATAGCTTATATCCAGTTTTTGTCACACTTATCCCACTTCGGCATATGCTAGACTTTGGCATCAATGTACGTGTCTCTGTTTCCTTCCATTCATCCATTCATACATCTGTCTAGACCCTGGATTAAGGTCAATATTAAATGTTATTAAGCACCATGTTAAAGTTGTATGCTTTCTAGCTAGGCAGACTAAAACATGAAAATGGATTCTTCTTGTCTTTAAAGTGTTTCCGTTTTAGAGCAGTGGGTATATTTTCTGATATCTGGTCAAAATTTCATATAAATTATGATCGATATTTAACTTCCAGGCTATCGAGTCACTGCAAAACTACTGTACAAATGCAGAGCACCTGAAGAACAAGGTAAGAGATTTTGAACATCTAAATTTAATTTATTTTAGTAACATTAACTTTTTTACATCTTATCTGTAAAACAGGTTAGATTAGATATTATTATTAAAACAGTATTATTGTTACTGCATTTGTTTTTTGCATTTAGTAGTGTTTCTCAGATATTGCTTGCAGAACTTATTAGATAAATTAGTCTTGAGGACAACAAATCACTGGTAGAAAAAGTAGGTCATAACGATATGCTGTGATAACTTAATGCTTTTGCATTTAGTTCCATATTTTTTACATTGTTAAATATAAATTTGTGAAATAAGGTAGGCTTATTTAAATCTATTCACTTGCCTTTAAAGTAGGTCACAGTTACCTACTTTTCTTTTTCAAGTGACTACATATTTGTTTGAATACTTCTACAGCTGTGCATTTCACTGAATTGTTTGCCTCAGTGAAAAAACAAGTTCTTTTGGTTTTTGTTAAGTCCTCAGTAGAGCATATAATATAGACTCAGATGTGCCAGCATACTATACAACAGCAGATCATGGTCTGTGAGTGAGTATGTATGTATGTTTGCAAACAGACAAAACTATACTGACCTTGATAAGTACCATTTCCTAATATTCAAGCTTAAAACTATGTTGATCTTGATAAATAGTATGCCATCATATTCAAGCTTAAAACTATTTTGACCTTGATAAATAGTATGCCATCATATTCAAGCTTAAAACTATTTTGACCTTGATAAATAGTATGCTGTTATTTTTTCAGTCATAAACTTCTTATTACCTTGATAAGTGCATTTCATCATATTCCGACATCAGACTGTTATGACCTTGATAAGTACCATTTAAACTATTCTAACCTTGATAAGTACCATTTCGTCATATTCAAGCTTAAAACTATTTTGACATTGAAAACAGTATACCATTATTTTCATTCATAAACTTCTTATGACCTTGATAAGTACATTTCATCATATTCAGTCATAAAACTTGTTATGACCTTAATAAGTACCAATTCGTCCATTATTATGACCTCAATCAGTACCATGTCATTATTTATCTCACCCAAGGAGGATCATGACATTATTTTATAGAAAAATGATCTGATTAATTATTGATTGATTGATAGACTGCTTGATCAATTGAGCTAGCTTGCATGAAAAAGTCTTGGTTTTTGCTTACCTTTGCCTCTCAGTTTTGACACATTCTTCATCCCTCAATCTTGAAATAATCTTTCAGCCCTGGATGTTTCTAGAAATGTCACATTTTAATTTTAAAGTAAGGGAAGGAGTGAAAAAAAAATCAATACTTGTATAAACTGAGTTGGGTAAAGACTTGATTCCATCATTTGTTTGAAATTTCTCATCAAACTTTTTAGCTTATTTTTCATTTAAGCTTTCTGCACCAAATTTAAATTCAGTTTGAGTATTATCCTCACATAAATGTAGTTAATTGCATTATTTAAAACAGCAGCATGTTAAAACACTTCATTTTCAAGATAGCTTGTGATTCTGAACCAGTTTTTATTTATGTTCCTCTATCAGATTGTAAATTCAGATTTATAAACATAAGTATTAGATTGAATATGGTACAGTGCAAATGAGATGACAAAGCTTTTGTTGGAACCATGCCATGTGGCTTGCCCAAGGGAAAATGTAGAAATTGCTTATCTGGAGTAAGCCTATTGTATTTGTGTAAAATCACTCACCATCTCTGCTGTTGTTCATATTGTATGAACTTTAGTTTCTGTAGATTGTGTTGCAGATGACCTTCATTCAGCTCCTTATAGCAGAGAATGTAATACAGGATGCTGTAAAAACATTGTATTTCAGGAAATAATACAAGCCTTGATTCAGAATACATATGGGAAACAAGTTGCTTTCCTAACAGTTATCCCTGGCCTTGACCATCAACAGCAAGGAATGTTATGTTTGCTGGTGCATTGTGACCTTGTTCTTAGAAATCTACATGGAGAAAGAACTCTGATGCAGCCATTGGTTAGAATGGCAAAACAGCCTGAGACACTTACGGTAAAGTTAAATAATGCATGCCAGTTGTAACATTGGTACGACATAGGTATTACTCATTCTGCCATCTGCATATGGTGTCATCATCATGAACAGTAATTAAGGGTGTGGTTAGCATTTTAGTGTGTGATCATCAGTCCCAAACCCAATGAAAGATTGCTGTCATACTTGGACTGTAAAGTTAGTAAAAAGATGCAAGTCATATCCATGCATCGCTACTCCCCTTTAACCTACAAGTATTGGTAAGGTCATTAAAACATCATAGCTAAGCTTTGGCTTAAGTTTATGTGTATGGTCATGGGTCCCAAATATGGTGTGAGAAGGCTATTATACTTGGACTATAGAATTTGAAAGCACAGTCCTTTTATATACATGCCTGCCATAATACAACATGTGAATCAAAAAACATTATTTTCAATAATCCTAACCCCTCCCTCCTCCCCCTCCCTTCTGAAGTTTTTGACCACCACCTTTACATGTCTGGAACAATTATGTCTGTATGAACAGTAAACAGTCCTGCTTAGAGCCCATGTAAAAGCGATGCTAAAGGCAGATTATTTAAGAGTCTGTTATAAGGCACAGTGGTCTGAGATAAACTATCACCATTTCCCATATTACTTAATTGCCTGAGAATAACTAGTATGCCATGTCAAGTCCTTTTGAGCACTGCTGTGGGACAGCTAGATATGCCATGTCAAGTCCTTTCGAGCACTGTGGGAGAGCTTAAGTATAGTGGTGCAATACAAATCACAGTATTGAGGACTTGACACAATATGCATTGCAATATGTATCACCCAATGAGTTTAGAACAAGTAATGTCAGATTATTACTAGACAAACAGTATAAGATGTCCATTGTTTGTGGACAAGAAGTCTATTTCAGTAAGGTTTAAAACAACCAGATGGAAAATAGTTCATTTAGCTACAGTTGGAGAGATGCTTCATAACAACTGCACAGCATTGCATTGTCAAGAGACTATCCATTAAAGGTATCACAATTCTACAATGGCACAAGTGTGATGATGTATTTATTGTCAAGAGTGAAGTATAGTGATACAAAAAACATAAAATAGACAATAGAATGAATAAGTAAAAGTGAGAAAAAATAATTAATTCTTCAAATACAAATCCCTGATATATCAGTTATCCCAGTCTTTGATAATCAGTGTTCTTATCATGTAGGCATCAGGATCATGTAGAATATGCCCGATGCATCCTCCATCATGTCATGTTAGTGGTATCACAATAACTCAAAACATAAAAAAGCAATTCTTTCTTTAAATTAAAATGAAAGGAAATAGATAAATAAATTATCCCATTTTTGGAAAATCATTGTCCCCTCGTCCACCATTTCACTCTCAGGATGAATAGGCCAAATGCATCCTCCTGCATGTCATGATAGGCTAATTATGGAGGCAACAATTTTTGATTTAGGATCTATGCCATGATGATGTTTCAACTGAGATCTTGGACATTTTAAAGTGTATGCTTTATATAAAAATATTAACCTGGTGTTTTAAAGATTTTAATCTTTATTTTATCCTTGCTCTGTATGCCATTTTAGGATACCTAAACTTACTTGGCATCATGTAGCCATGATTGTGTTGATATGTCATTAAATCCTGTTTAAAGATACATATCCCACTGGATGCAATACCCGTGTCATTATTGTATGTACATATCCCACTGGATGCAGTACCTGTGTCATTATTGTATATACATATCCCACAGGATGCAGTACCTGTGTCATTATTGTACATACATATCCCACTGGATTGCACACCTGTATCATTATTGTATATACATATTCCACTGGATTGCAGTACCTGTGTCATTATTGTACATACATATCCCACTGAATGCAGTACCTGTGTCATTATTGTATATATATATCCCACTGGATTGCACACCTGTATCATTATTGTACATACATACCCCACTGGATTCCACACCCATATCATTATTGTATATACATATCCCACTGGATTGCAGTACCTCTGTCATTATTGTACGTACATATCCCACTGGATGCAGTACCTGTGTCATTATTGTATATACATATCCCACTGGATGCAGAACCTGTGTCATTATTGTATATACATAACCCACTGGATTGCAGTACCTGTGTCATTATTGTACATACATATCCCACTGGATGCAGTACCTGTGTCATTATTGTATGTACATATCCCACTGGATTGCACACCTATATCATTATTGTACATACATATCCCACTGGATTGCACACCTGTATCATTATTGTACGTACATACCCCACTGAATTGCACACCTGTATCATTATTGTACATACCTATCCCACTGGATTACACACCTATATCATTATTGTACATACATATCCCACTGGATTGCACACCTGTTTCATTATTGTACATATCCCACTGGATTGCACACCTGTATCATTATTGTACATACTTATCCCACTGGATTGCACACCTATACCATTATTGCACATACATATCTCACCGGATTGCACACCTGTATAATTATTGTACATACATATCCCACTGGATTGCACACCTGTATCATTATTGTATATACATATCCCACTGGATGCAGTCCTTGTATCATTATTGCACAGTGTTGGCAGTGGGCCTTGCATTGTAACCCATGATCATTTTAACTAGAAGTAATGCAGTTACCTCATAGGCCATCTACATAGCTTCTAATTAGAGGTCTGATAAGTCTGTTAACTGTTGTCTGGCATTTGTCAGGAGCAATTTTGGTCGGTGTCATATATCCCCCCAACCCATTTCATATTACATCAGACTGGTCACTGAAATATATCGTGCTTTGTATTATACACTCAAGGCAGTATACTCTGCCAGTATCTGTGCTCAATACAATCACCAATTTTGCTTCATAAAATGTCCAAAGTACATTTTTCCTGAGTTTGTAATATGGGATGATATAGCTGTTGTTTGGTCTGTCTGTCAGTGAATGTTTTTGTTTATAACTATATCTTTTTCAACCAGACTTGATGCACATATCAATTAAATTGCATAGAGGTGTTTTTGATACTAAGAACTTTTTGCATTTAAGACAACAAAGTGTACCACAAGCAGTACGTACATTGAGAATTTTATAGCAGCAATTACTTGTCCTGTTTCTATTGCTTAGCTAATCTATTTTCATGCAGAAAATATACCATCTGTATGATATGGATACATCCTCCAAGAGTGGAGAAAAACTCAGTATGACCTTTTGCACACTACTCTGTTGCATGGTCATGCACAGAAGGTAGATGTACCTATATGTCATTCTTTTCACAGAAGCCATGCTGTACCGACTTCTGCAGCCGTGTGACTGAGAAATTGTGCCTGTTGACAACTAATATACCGCAGTTAGCACTCTCTCTCTCTACAGTGTTTAATAATTCTCAGTGTTAATAGTATCCGTTCATTTTAAAATCATATTGTAGCCTTTTGTTTTTGCCCCCTTAGAACTTCGTTCTTTTTGGGAATTTGGAAGCTACCTCGTGTTCTACCCTTGGTGGTAGACACTTTTACTTCAAATATAAAATGAATGGTATGGGCAAGTCCCTATGTTCTAGGAACAATAACAGATTCCCACGCAAATGTTGAGGACATTGTTTCCTCTGTTTTATTTTCAACTCAATAAAATAATTATAACTTTGTACAATGCTCGCGTTGACATTGTTCATGTGTCTGCCTAAAAAGAATGTTACCTCAGTAATAAATATCACAACTGGAATAGCTTGTTTCTTTCAGTAAATTAGGAAATACTTAAAGGATAATTTCCGTCCTGTGTTTATTCATGCTAAAGTTGAGTTTTGCAGCAACAAGAGACCACACTACTACTACCAAAAACAAAACATGTCAGCAAAACAGTCAGAGGGACAGTGTGGCCACAGAAAGGCCTTGTGGGATTTACAATCCATACACATGACTGTGGCTGAGGATGGGGACCACTTCAGTGTCACCCCCTACCCAATTATACCTATGAACTCTTACAGGATGTGGAGCCTTCCACCTCATGGACCTTGGTCCATACCAGTCAAAGTGATGCTGCAACTCTTGTCCCACCATCACCTCATCAAGTGGTTTCCTTTTGGAAGGCTGAAGGTGTTACATCATCAAGGTAGATGGACTTTCTCGTCTCCCCTCTGTGCCTCCTGTTCAACCAAAGACTGCAACACATAGTGCTCCTTTGCCCTCTCCATCAAGGGACATAATGATGCCCAGCCACTGTCCATCTCAGAGTGCCATTGACTATGAGAATGATGATGCTCTCTCCATCCTCATTCACTCCAGTGAGTTTGAAACAGAAGCTTTGGCAATGACACCTTCTCTCAAGCCCACTCCATCATCTCAGGTGAATGAGGAAGAAGAGGAGGTCTGGTCCTTTGATAAGGAGGTGAATGAGGTTTACCATTTCTTACCTCTGACTTGTGTCCCAAACCATCCGGCACACAGTCCAAAAAAGATCCTTTCCAGTTTGGAAAAAATCTCCGGGGTACCACCTCAACCAGACCTCTTACTTCTCCCACATTCATCTATGATTGAGGAAATATCATGGAGGTTTTTACAAAGCCAAAATATTGCTTAACAATGTAGAGGGTGGTCTGTTCCTCCCTCTACAATGAGACTCCTTATCTCTTCATCCAGCTACCGAGTACATTCTTCGAAATGGCCTATTAAATCTCCTCCTTTGGATTTTGATATGCCAAAGTGGGTATTTCTTCAGGATCCTGGGCAGAACTTCCCATCAAAACAATTGATGCCATGGAACAGAAAATCCAGTTACTTGTAACTCTAGCCTCACATGCCAGCCTCTTCTCAGTTACTTCCTTTAGTATGCTGAGAGAGGCCTACTTAATCCAGCCACATTACAACATGTGCTAGAGGCTGTGTCCAAAACATTACGGCATGCACTATCTTTTGCCATGGCATGATTGGCAGAATTTCTGCACATCTGTGATAACACTGCATTGGACTGGTTGAAGGTCTTGCTTAACCACAGTAAAGATCTTTTAAGGGCTGCTCCTGAAGAAAGTGAGACCCTCTTTGGGGCCTTACTCCTACTGTGGCTTCTCAAGACTAACTTGATCACAACATCAATCTTTTACCTCCACTCCTGTGCCACATTCTGGGAAACATGAATGTATTAGCAGACAGCCTGTCCAGAATAGACCGAGCCGTCCTCACAGAATGGTCTCTTTGCCACTCGGTAACAGAGTCCCTGTTTTCCCTTTGGGGAAGACCTCTAGAGGACCTGTTTCCAACCAAGCTCAACAACAAACTTACCTTTTACATGTCTCCTATCCAGGATCAGAAAGCATGGGCAGTCAATGCATTCATCTTCAGTGGGATGGCGTATTCATATATGCCTTCCCACCTTTCTGACTGCTACCACAAGTTCTGTAAAGAGTCTGAACTTCTACTGCTTGGATCATGCTCACTGCTCCATTGTGGCCCCAGTGACCATGGCTCAGCAATCTCCTAGACCTCTTCATAGATTGACCCAGATCTCTACCACACAGGAGGGATCTCAAATGATCTCTCCGCCAGAACAGATTTTCAGACAGAGTCACCAGTTGCATCATTCAAGCCAGGAGAGCTTCTACATCCAAAGTTTATGATGCCAGGTGGAGAATCTTCTGTAATTGGTGCAGTAGGAAACATGTTGATCTTATCCAACCCTTCTGTAACTTCCATTGCTGATTTCCTTTTATTCCTCTTTGAGACCAAAAGATGTTCAGTATCCACTGTCAAAGGCTATCAAGCTGCCATCTCCAACACACTTAAATTCTCACAGGGCTCAGACATTGGTTCAGATCTGCATCTTGCCAATCTTATGATGTTTTTTGAGCTTCAGAGACTGTTTCCTGCTCCATTATGCCCAGATGGAATCTTTCCTGTGTTCTTTGGCTATTAACCAAAGCACTTTATGAACCATTGAGTGAAGCTTCTTTTTTGGATCTCACACTCAAATTGTCTTCCTTCTCACCCTTGCCTCGGCAAGACAAAGAAGCAAAATTCATGCCTTGTTCATTGACTCTGGCTGTCTTAAGTTTAATGGGAACTATGACTGCGTTTCTCTTCTCTGCCAACTTGGTTTTCTTGCAAAAAATCACTTACCTTCAGTATCCCCCTTACCCATAGAGATTCCCAGTCTTATTATAATATGCACAGGGGATGATCAAGATAAGACATTTTTATGCCCCCATACATGCTCTTTGCTTCATCTTAATGTCTTCAAAGGAAAAAGAAAGTGTAGAAAACATCTCTTTCTCCCTTTTAAGGGCTCCATAGACATTTCAGTTTCCACTATCTCCTGGTGGATTGTCACGACAATCAAACAAAGCCTCTGAGTCTCTCACCGATCAAGACCTCACCTTTATGAATCTTAAAGCCCATGAAGTTCGAGCCATTGCTGCCTCATGGACCTACTTTAATCATTCCTTTCCGGAGGATATCATGAAAGCAGCTTTTTGGCACTCCCATAATACCTTTTCCTCTTTTTACCTATGCTCATTAGCACAACAGAGCACAGGCATTTTTTTCTCTGGGTCCCATTATTACGGCACAGCATGTTACTCAGAGACACAGGAACATTCTATAGAAATGGATCTGTCTCTCTATGGTCAGTACTTTCTCTGTTTTTGATCAGTGTGACCTCAGTCTACCCACATTACTGACAAATTCAGCTAAGCAGTAGTGAAAGGATAAATAATTGCTACTATTAAAATGTAGTTTTTGGGTGGGGTAAAACTAATTTTAATTATGCAATACTTACCTGTCACTATTGCCAAATAGCCTCCTCACACCCCACTCTGATATCTTGTGTAATTGTCGTTTGTGAAAAGATGACATATAGTTACATCTACCTTCTGCAACAGAGTGGTGTGCAATATGTCAAAGGGTCATATTGACTTTTTCTTCACTCTGGGAGGATGTATTCACATCATATGGACAGTATATTTTCGGCATAAAAATAGATTAACTAAACAATAGCAACAGGTAAGTATTGCATAACTAAAATTAATTTTATCCCCAAAAACTACATTTCAGTACCACAGAGTACAAGCAAAAGTAGTACATAAATTGAGAGTTCAGTACCATAGAGTACTTCGTTAGTTAGTATATAAATTGAGAGCAATAGACCGTAGCATTCTTTCAGTAAAAGCATGTACATTAGAGGGCACTAGGGGATTATTTATGGCAGGTAAAGCAAGGAATAAAGCCATTTCTTAAGCAAATGATGAGTTATTCTTATCAGTATATAAGTGACATCAGGCTCAATTTGGTCTGTTATTTATAAGAAGGTTAATTGTAAATGAAGAGTCAGTTTATATAAACCATTGTATTTATGTTTGATATTCATCAGATAGCAAGGTTACATTTCTCACCCAGACATTATCCCAAAATGAATACTCCAATGTTCATTTACATGTAGGCTCTGTTACAATTTGCTTTTTGAATAAATGCATTAAGTGAAAAAATTGTGGAGACACTGGTGAAAAGTGAACAGTTGTTACAATGAAAATGTTGCTTTTAAGATTATTAACAGCATTTTGTAGGAAGTCAAATATAAAACATACAAATGATGATTGTGTTCATAATACTATCTGTCTTCTATGTCTTGGTGTCAACACTTAATAAAACCATTGAGACCAAAAACTATGATGCATTCAGATTTGGGTTGGAATGATGTAGCTTTCAGAGTTAAAGTTAATAAACCCATGGAGACCAAAGAACATGATACATGCAGATATGGGTTGGAGTAATATTCTTGGATCATATTCCTGTATCTTCTAACATTCAGCTGCCAAGTTGCAAGGTATGTGTGTCTTTAGATGAATTTGTTGTCATGTACCAGAGCTGGCATCATTTTTTGACGACTGGCTTACATTTTAGGATCCCTATTTACCCACAATGCCTCAGGAAGATGTTGCAGATATCAGAGCAGCCTTACTTGCAGCCCGGGGAAGACCCAGCATGGATAACAACCCTGCTATTTATCGTAAGACATCTTTCTTTGATACTGATATAGACAAATCAATCATGTGGTCATGTGAATAGACATTCAGGTGCATAAAAACTGATGGGTAAAAAAATATAGAATCACAGTGCTGAATGCAAAGATAATTATTTTTGATTTATCAACTAATAAGTGAACTTAGTTTTTGATCCATCCAGTACTAAATAAAAGGTAAATTAAAGGTCAGTTTCATGATATTATATCAAAAATGTTAAATGAAGCATTTAAAGAGTAATATGTGGTCTGTTTTTGATCCACTATCATGTTTCTACAAATCATGCCTTGAATAAATGCAGTATTGTCACATTTCAGGGAAAGCCACATGAGGGTAACAATATTTTTAAAGTGTTAAAAAATATACATAATTTTATGTTCTTTTTTGATGGAAATAAATAGGCATAAAGACATGATGCAACTTTGATAACACCAGACTAATTTAATGAAAGTCCAAGACAGTTATTTGGCTGGCAGATCATTTACTCATGTCACCAATGAAATACAGGTAGTGTTTTACCTAGACATACATGTCACAGGACATAATTTCTCCAAAATTGGATCCAGTAAGCCAAATTTCTCACTTTTTGACCAGTAGAATTAATTCTCTCTCAAAATAATCATAACTTCCATCAGTATATAAAGGCTATAAAAAGCCGGTATTTCAGAAAATGTGACGCATGTCCAAGCACCTTTGTGTTGATTTGAGTCAGTCTCTCAATTCCAGTGTGCATTCATATTTGAAAATCTTGAGATTTCCAAAAATTACATAGTATAAAATATGTTAAAATATTCAAAAGGTGTTCAAGATCCATTTAATACTCATGCTGGGCCTCTGGCATTCAGAAAATGTGTGAATATTATAATCCAACTGAGATTTAGTCCATTGACAAAATTTAGGTGTAGTACACATTGGGAAGTTCAAAGCATTTAAAGTACTAATTGTTACCACTATTGTCAATAATATCCATGCATTCTTGTTGCAGATACTCTTTCTCACTTTTGTGTATATTTACAAGATCAGAATTCCTGTATTTTCAATTATTTCGTCTCCACAATATTCAGACTCATCATCCAATAAATCCTCCATATTGGATGTACTTTAGTGACTTTGAAGATTAACATTTATAGATTGGAAAACCACTCTTCCTTGTTTAAAAACCTTAAAGTCCAAATGTATCCAAGTGTTATGCAAACTAATCATGCTATAACATAATTATTGACAAATGGGGGACCCCTGATATTGACCAGTCAGATAATATATCATCAAAATGAGACATGTACATGAGATTGGTATACTGGTATGCAGTGTTGAGAGGAGTTATTGTTTCAGGACTGCTTTACCAGTCTGCAGTGTTGAAAGGGTTATTCACCTGGCCAGACAATGTGTGCATGTTGTATGGTCCTTCATCTGTGGAGCACCACTCACTGTTTGATGTTCATAACCGTTTTTTTTAAACTTCTTAAAAATTGCTTAACTACTTTGCACTTGATTTTACAGTGATTCACTCTGGCATTAAAGTATTTCAAATTAGTTTGGTTGATGCTAGTCTGTAACCGTCATAGCCAGTATTGCTAAAAATAAAATGACCTTTAGACAACTTCACAAAATCTACTCATCAGATTTGGACCAAATAGGACACAAAACATCCTGGCATAACAGTCTTTGGAAAAGCAGCTCAACAGAATTTGATCAGAGTTTATGGAAATCGGTCAGCATGAAGGGCTTTCAATGTAGTAAAAATGATACTAATCCACTGCCAGTTGTAGCAACTATTGCTAAAAACAGAAAAAGTTTAGATTACTTCTAAATATTGCTCCACAGAATTATGTAAGATATGCTAGAAAGCTGTCTGGCATGAAGAGCTTTCATTTTTTTTACAATTGATGTCAATCTTCCTTCAGTATGGGCACTGTTTTAAATAAAACTGAAAGCAACTTCACCACAAAACCACTTAGCAGAATGTTACCAAATTTGATACAAAGGCATTCTGGTATGGAGGTCTTTACATTTTGCACAATTGGTATTGTTAGCCAACTAATATGGCCACCATTACTAAAAGTATACAATCTTTAGGAAAGTTTTCAAAAGCTGTTGAACAAAATTGTTCAGATATGATGAAATAGCATTCTTGCATGAATAGCTTTCAGATTTGTACAAATGATGCTGACTGACCATCAGATATAGTTGCTGTAACTAAAAATAGACAGATCTTCAAACAACTTTTCCTTAAAAACCACCAAACACAAATGACCAAATTTGACAGAAAAGAACTATGGGATAAAGGACTTTAAAATTCGTGTAAGTAATGCTGATCAAACATTAAATATGGCCAACATTCCTAAAATAGAACAACACTTAAAGAACCTGATCTCATAAGGTTGCTAAAGAGAAGTTGACTAAATAACAGAAAACATCCTAGCATAAAGGACTTTCATGATTGGACAAATCATGCTGATGTGCCATTAGATACAGACTGATGTAGATACAAACAGAAATCTAGGAACACATGTGATCAACAGAACAGGAAGAAATTTCTACGGGAAGGATCCTACTCATTTAGTTATTATGCAGATGTCAGCAAATTGAGCAACCTCACAGCCACTTGTTTAATTTATGGAAATACTCATCACTATTACAATGATGATATTCTTACAGTTGTCACTATGCCAGCCAAATTGTTGACTCTGGGGGCCTCCATAAGCTATAATGCCATAAAACAGAATAATTTATCCCATGTTCTAATACTCAAGGCAATTTGATACATGCCATCCTTTGATTAAAATGTTTGGCAATTGGACCTTGGTATTAGTAAAGGCTTTATGGAGATAAAGTATAATTTTCCTTATATTCCACTTGTAATATGTCTTTAATCCCATATAGAAATGATATCAAATATCAAGATAGGGTCGTAGATATATTAGGCATTGGCATAAAGAATTTCTTCTATTTTTATACACCCATTTTAGATCAGTCATATTATGTTCTGGCAATGCCCATCATTAATATTTGTTTTTCTGGTATATCGTATTGTAACGGTTAGAGAGATTTTCATGAAACTTTGCCCAGGTATACATCATGAAGTGTTGGTGTGTTGTGTACCATAGCTACCCCCTACGTCAAGGGTAAGGTCATAGGAAAGGAAATGTTATGCTATGACTTGTATTCTTGTCTGGAGTATAATTTTTGAATCACTAAAGATATTTTAATGAAACTTGAACCAGTCATATATCTTGTATAGACAGTGCATCTCATACTATAGACATGCCTTCTGTCTCCAGGTCAGGTCATGGCAAGGAAAAATGTACTTATGTGATTTGTGTCCTTGTCCAGAATATAACTTATAAACCATTGAAGATATTTGAATGAAACTTTTACCAAATATATATCATGACTCAACAGCGTGTCTCATACCATAGCTATGCCTTTGCCTTGATGTCAACGTCTCAGTAAGGAAAATTATAAATCAATGATCTCTCTCTCTGTACAGTTTTAAAACTTTGAACCTGTGATTTTACAGGGATGATTTAGTCTGTTGTATATCTTAACTTGACAGTGTTGCACAAATTCACCTTCATGCCCACAACCAACAAGGTCAAGGTCAAAACAGGGGAAATGGCCTGTTTCATTGCCTCAGTTTGTCTCTATTTAACCTCTATACATAATTTGATGAAACTTTACCTATGTTCAAACCATATCATACAATTTGCATTCTCATTACATATAAATGATGTTTGCTCCAGCTGATATTGGAAAGTAATACAGTATTTACCAGTACATAATGTAGTGAACTGTGAACAGTTTAAACCCAGATGTGTAACCACATTATATACCTGCATATCAGGATGTATGGAGTTCATATGAACAGCATAGACCCTCATCAGCCAGAGCATTAAGGTCCATCCTGTTCTCAATCACTTTACATTTCATCCAATGCACTACATCACTAGATAGATAAATAGGAGATTTGTACTAAGCTAATTGGATTCAATGTCAGGAATTTCTAATTATATTTTTTCTTTCAATATTATGTTACTATTCATTGCAGGTTGTCCAAATGGTCACCCCTACATGATTGGAAATGTAAGTTAATATTTTTGTAATGGATCTGTAACAGTTAAGAATATGTTTTTGTTCTTGTCATCTGTTCACACATTTTTCCTCTTTCCTATCAGAAAGTGTAACTTATTGTGCAGATGTTAAATTTTGGCAAATTGAAAGCATAGAATATTAAAATATGCTTAAGACAACTTGTTAGCAATGATTAAGGTTTTAAGATTAACGTGTTAGCATTTATTAGGTTTTTGCTTTCATAATCTTAAAATATCAGTTTAAAATGGATACCTTTTAAGTATCTTCATGTGTGGAAAATACTTTGATAGTAATATATTTTAGTTGATGAACTCAGAATTCAGTGTCTTCTTATTTTATCATTTTTGTACAATGGCATAAAATACACACTTAAATTGATTATAAGTCCAATCAAACGTACATTTGCTGGGAGAAACAAAAATTTTAATTTGTTTATGTCCAGGTTTTACAGAGAATAAATCAAATATATATTTTTTTAGAGATATGTGCCTTTTCAAATGATGGCATATACTGGTAAATTCTTAATTATTAAAAATAAGAAATGCCAGCACATAAAATCTGAAGACCCAGATGTATAAGTGCATTTACTGTTTATATATGTTCTACAATACATTCTTAAATAATTTGTATGCATAACTGTAGTTATATGTGCCAAATGAAACCAATATTCTTAATTTTGTCTTGCCTCTGAAAATGAAGATATGACACGGTGGATGGAATGTCAAGCTATCCCTGTGATTACAGTGTTTTTGAATGAGTGGCTCAAACTTTGATTAACACTGGGGTGAAATGGGGATGGGATGCATACAACTTTGATTGATATATAGGATTTAAAATCTCCATTGTCCTGCACAAGTGTTCATCTGATGGACTTATATTTGTGGATAATATATGTGAAGAAGTCAATTAAAGTCAATAATTAATAACAGGTTTTCAGTAGATAAGTTGACATTCAGTACTCAAGGATTCTTGTATAGGTAAAGTCGGAGTTGCTTCCATGTTAAAGTCAGGACACAAGTATTCATTGCAAACAAAACACAAATTTTTGAGAAAGCTTCATAGTTTGAATTAAATTCATAAACCACCCAAACCAAGTCCATGCTTGAACTAGTTAATTCCTCAAGCTAGTGATTCTACAGTCAGTATGTCAGTGGTACATTACAGTGACAGTGCGAAACCCTGTATCATTTGTACTAATGAAAGCAGCACACAGTAGTTACATGATCCCAGATTACTACATCCACACAAAAATTAATGCATTTTATTATAATGTTCAGGTTTGTTTTTGAATGTATTGATATATATTTTGAAGAACAATCCACAAATAAAGCAGATGCATCAATGTGGTATTTGTCTTCACTGTTTGATTTTAGCAAGAAATTAGGTTGACCCAGCACACAGATGTTACTGTGATGTCAGCTTCATTCAGGTATTGTAGTTAGCTGAGACAATCAGATTTTCAATTAACTTGTGTTATCAGGCCATAGGACCAACAGGTGTGAAAATATGTCAAGCTCAGCTGTGTGAGCACATAATTAAATTTTCATGGAGCTGGTCCCATGCATCACCTTGACACTAAATTCATCATTTCACATTTAAATAGAAGAGGCATGCCACGTATATGATGATGATGAAAGCAAAACAAACTCAAATCAAAACATCAGTTTTGCATTAGGAGACTTCTTCATTTGGTATCTATTTGTTAGTTTTGCCACCAGTAGGCATTTCCAAACATTTCAGGTTTGAATATTTCAGTGTATATTATGTTATTTATTGGGAAAATATTTTTATTAAAAGTATTACAGAATATAGGATATTGAAATGGCCAATTTTCATTGTTGATTCTAAAATTATATGCACTAACTGCCATTTTTATATGATAAAATGGATGATATATTGAGTTTTCATTTACCCTTTTAATTAGGATTTTTACATTTTATGAAATAGGATCCTGTTGATATGAAGAACAATGCAATCCAGAATGCCTCCATGCTACAGTGGGGCTTGTGATGCAACTTTGCATGTGAAGGCGTCACAAGGAGGTTAACTCGGCCATGCCAAAAATGGGCAACTGTAACCTGATATTCATGCTTGCTTGATCTGAGTATTGTCAGCATTCTTTTCATTACACCCTCCATATCTCAGACCCAGTGTTACCCCACTCATGAAAATTGGCACTTAGATACATCTAAAGGAGAAAAATCATAACTCAACCAAGCCAAAAGAGGGTCACTTTGACCTAATTTTCAGGATTGAGTGATATATTTTCCTCTATACCTGTTTGTATATTGTCATCTACTCCAGATGTGCTCTTGCTGGTGAGCAGATTCATGTTTATGAGTAAGCACTTTAGTACTAAAGTTATGTCTGAACATTGTGGCTGTTGAACATCATTTTAGATGTTGTTGCGTATATTATATGAGTGATGTGTCATAAATATAAAATTGGTTTATTCAATGCAGAATTATTTATGTGTCATGCATGTGTATTTATATCATGTACATGTATTTGCATTGTTATCTGCTATTGTAGTACAGTAGATGATTCACTGTGAATGGTCATCAGATATGATATCGCAGGAAAAATTGCATCTTTTAGCTTATTGTAAAAAAATCAGTCTTTTAGTGGGTCTAATGCTTGATAAGCACAATTCCGAGATTTATATTGTTGCCAATCTGCAAAAATTTTGTGTTACCTATGTTTTTGCTGTTTTTATGTCAAGTTGCTTGTCTAATGTGTTTTATTATAAAATAGCATTTTCTGTTCATCAATAGTATGACTGAAATCAGTTAATTATTACATGATAAGTACATTTATTTCGGTCCAGTGTGGTCGTCCAGCCCAAGCAGCAACATGTAAGGAGTGTGGTGCTCAGATTGGAGGCCTGAATCATGCACTATTTCCAGGAAATACTCCTGATAATCAGTAAGTATATACTACTTCCAGGAAATACTCCTGATAATCAGTGAGTACTTTGTCATTAAATATATACTACTTACAGGAAATACTCCTGATAAATCAGTGAGTACTTTGTCATTAAATATATACTACTTCCAGGAAATACTTCTGATAATCAGTGAGTATTTTGTTATTAAATATATACTACTTCCAGGAAATACTCCTGCTAACCAGTGAGTACTTTGTCATTTAATATATACTACTTCCAGGAAATACTCCTGATAATCAGTAAGTACTTTGTCATTAAATATATACTACTTCCAGGAAATACTCCTGATAATTAGTGAGTACTTTGTCATTAAATATATCCTACTTTCAGGAAATACTACTGATTATCAGTGATTACTCCTTATACTTCATCATTAAAAGTGGTTTCTGTTCTGAGTCAGTACTGCTAATAGACAGGAATACTCTTTGTGATTGAAGTGAGTATCATATTGCCACTAAATTATCCATGTGCTTTTATTCTTTTTATATGTGATTACTCATAAAAATTAATATTTAGTTTTTGTACAAAAAAATTTGTTTTTATCCAAAGAGTGCAGATTTTTGTTACTGAAGAAAAGAATGAGTAATAATTTAACCTACAATATTTACCAAAGAAATAATTTATAGAAAGTGTTTTAAAAAAACAGGACAGACTCTTCAGAACTTTAATTATTTGACTGTATGCTTGAACTTTGTGTAGTAATGGTATTGTACATAGAGACAGTGCATGTATTTGCTCTGTTATTCTTAAGATATTGTTACTTTTTTCATATCAGTTTGTACTTGCATACAGTAAATTCTCTTGTACTGGACAGATTCAGTTATCACCATATGCTTGCATACAATCAGTTCTCATTTACTGGACAGTTTCATTTATCACCATGTACTTGCATACAGTCAATTTACATTACAGATTCAGTTATCACCATGTACTTGCATAGTCAGTTCACATTACAGTTTCAGTTATCACCATGTACTTGCATACAATCACTTCACGTTACTGGACAGTCTGTGTGATCGCCATGTACTTGCATATACCATATTTACCGTATATGTTGGGACACCTTAAATTATTTTTTAAAGTAATATTTTTTGTGCACTGTATGTTCTGGGACACAGTGTTGTTTTTTTCAAGTCATAAGTTGTGGGACACCATTAAAATCATTCAAAAATTACATGTCAAAAATTAACTCGGACATAAATTTTATTAAAGAAAACTTTAAAAAAGAAAATGCTGTGAGTGTTGTTTGATTACACTTTTCTTCCTAGATGCAAATTTGCTAAGAACAAGAGCTCAGGTAAGAATGAATCGCTTGTGTATATGAGAACGAGTTCAACTTTTTCTGTTCTAATTTATGCTTCAGCAAAGGTTTTTGTTATTAAATGCCAAGGTTTATTTGCTGTTCATGCTCATGACATGACTTATTTTGGTAAAATAACTATTGATGAGCACAGGAGAAACTATACATTGTAATTGCATGAAAATATATTCACAGAGAGAGAGAGACACCAGTAGACGGATAGTGACGGTACAGAGTGATTGATAAACATGCTAATTCCGAAACCGAACATCTTTTATTTACACAGCAGTGATATCTGTCATAATCTAAGTACTGCGGAACAAACTTGAATGCCGCTAATATATTTAATTTAAATCCTTCTATCTTCCACATTTTTAATTGCCCACTCAACCTCATCAGGTTCAAATCCATCAAATTCGTCTTCTTCACTGTCACTGCCATTTTTATCACATTCAGTATCTCTTATGATATTGTCCTCACATCCATTCAAGTTATTGTTAATACCACAAACTTTAAATGATTTTTGGATCAGATCTGGCTTGTCCCGAAGTGATTTGACTGCTTTTACAATCTATTCCACAACTGTTTGTTTGTCTGCACTCTTAATATGAGACGTGTTTCATTTTCTGCTGCTTTATGAATAAAATTTGTCCAGCTTTTCCTCATGTCAGATTTGACTGGTTTATTTACACTGACGTCTAGTGGCTGTAGCTTGGTTTTGCATCCAACCCAGAATAACTGCAGGCACCATGTTACCCCTTCTCAAAGCCTGTTTTACAGCATCTGTAATATGTGCCCAGAATGAATCAATCACCAAAAGAGATCATTCCTTTCCTGTATACTTGAATATATCTCTTTAATCCACTGCAGCATTACCTCCTCATCAACCCAACCCTTCTCCTGCACACGTATGATCCATCATTTTGGTACCTGAATATCTTTAGCTCCCTCACACCACAAAAAATTATGATCTGAGGCAACACATCTCCTGCAGTGGAAACTGCAAGTACTAAGATTAGGTGCTTTTTATCCGCACTAGTCGTACAAATTCTCACACTTTTAACACCTTTCTTATCGACAGTTCATCCAGGAATGAGACCAAAGTACATAGGAGTTTCATCCATGTTAATTATCATCTTGTCTTCGAAAATTGTCGTCTTCTCTTCTTGCCTTTACGAATTCGTGAAATAATTTTATTTTCTCCTCCAAATGTTCTGGGAGACGCTGGGCCATCTTTGTTCGTGAACAAAGCAAGAGGTTGTTTCACTTTAAAAAACCTGTTGCCCATTTCCTACTGGCCTGAAACTCAATTTCTGGACATTCACTTGACACCAATTCCTTGGCATAAGCGCATATAGTGTCCACACTAACAGGGATCTGCAGATCACGCTGGACGAGAACCCAATTTTTCCATATAACTCATTGCCATATGATACTGCTCTCCCACTTTTTGCTAATTCAGCTGCTGAGAAAAATCTATTTTTGACCAATTTGTAATGGTTGAATTGGTGATTTTGAAATGTCATGCTGTTACTCGAATTCTATGCAGTTTTGAGAAATTTACAACTTCCTTCTTTTGCTTTAATGTAAAACACTTGCAATGTCCTCGCCTGACATCATCATTTTTGTAGGCATCATCTCTCACATGACTGGGGTCTCCAGTTTTGTGTTTTTTTGCAGCTGGTTCATTTTCTTTTACATCACACTCCTCCTCTCTAGCATGCTTTTTTTGGTTGACCTACAGGCCTCTTAGGTGAAGCTTTAGGCAATGCGTTTTCTTTCCATGCATGAGGCAAGGCCTCTTCACAACTTAAGTATTGCACTACAAACTTATCCATAATATCGGAGATCTATATTTTATTTTGTTTTATTTTTATTCTGCTTTATATATGCCATCTATGTGATAACAATGACTGCGAGGAATCACTTTTTGTGTAAATGTGTGAGAAGTTATCCTTTCAGAGTGTTCCATCGTTTCTATTTATTTTCAAAATCCTAGTGAAAACTGATAGAGAGAAATCAAAGTTGGCTTCCCCATGTCAGCCGACTTTGTATACATATGTATAGTTTAAAAAAAAAAAAAATCCCCACACTAAAAGGAATCCAAAGTCTGCTTCCGGGGTTGGCTTGCTTTGTAATAAATTAACCTTTGTATATGTTATCCTACTGGTAAGTTCAAACAGTGAGTTTACAGCTGTTACAGGGTGTCTTTTTTCAACACCTGAGCTTTCATTTGTTTGCCATCTGTAGTCATAATTGACACAAACAGGTTTCGAGTTCTGCAGTGTAAATAGTATACACAGCATTAACTTGCTTTAATAACACTTTTTGTAACCCATCAAATCAAAAAGATTGTCATTTGTACTCACAGTGAATGTATTTCTAATAATGATTTTTGTTTGCAAGATATTGTCATATTGTTACCCTGGATATTATACACTTTTGGTTGTTTTGTACCATACACCATGTCATGCATGAATGGCAGGTACTTTCGAGCAGAGGGGTTGATAATTCTCCCTCTTTCTCTCATTCATATATGATTTTGCTGGATCCAGTTTTCATTCTCATAACAATCAAACCTTTGAGGACAACCAAACATGATTCGTTTCTCAATATTCACATCCATGACCAATGTGTTGTGTTGTTTGATGAAAGCGATAACACTATGGATGCATGCCATACCTATACAGAGTTCGTGGATATATTTTTCCTTTAATAAAATGCTAATATCGACAAAAAAAGTGAATAAATGATAACAGTACAAGGTTAGTTTCTTTCATTTTATTATCAAATAAGCATTTTATTTATCTCTTTTATTGTAACATGTGGTGTGGTTTGGGGGAGGGGGCCAAATTGAACACAATTTATTTCATTTCCTAAGTCTTGGGACACATCATCTAGGGTGTGGTTTGGGGGAGGGGGCCAAATTGAACACAATTTATTTCATTTCCTAAGTCTTGGGACACATCATCTAGGTAAAAAAGATATTCATCATAAGTTCTGAGACAAAAAAATTATTTTCTGTGTTCCAGCATACATGGTAAATATGGTAATCAATTCACATTACTGGACAGTCAGAGTGATCACCATGTACTTGCATATAATCAATTCATATTTGTTGGACAGTTTCAATTATCACCCATCATTTGCAAGTAATCAATTCTCTTTAACAAAGAAAATTTTACTAGTAAAATATAATAGTAACACTTTTGCAATTCAGGGTAGCTTCAACTATTTGTCATCAACTTGGTGTGTATTGCAGTAAAGACTCCCTTTTCCTAATCTATCCAGTCTTAAAAGACCCCAATTTTTACCTCGATCAGTGGCCCTCGTTTGCATTTCTGGATTCACTTGTCAATTCCATACAGCCCAGGCTCACCTCTTCTTTGATAACTTGCACCCTGATAACTCATGAACCCACTTATTTTTTGGGGTCAGGCATGAATCCAGTTTTATTTTCTGGAAAATACCCAAAGAATTTGCTCCTATTTATTGAACACGACAAAAATCATGATCAAGTAAATGAAACTTTTATATATATGGCTTCTTTTAGTGTTTAAAATAGCAGTTATGCCTGGAAATTGGATTCAATGGCATGAAATTGGCAGCTTGATTTGGTATAATTTTATACCAAAAAATTCTCAGCACACTGTAAATAACAACATTCAGTGCTCTTTCAATGCATGAAAATGTCAGTAATGCCTATTGGTGGCAGCACTTTAAGAAATAAATACCTATTGTTATTGTTTTTCTTTCGAGTTCGAGATTACTATGACATCACTAACTGGTCTGGTTTCTGTAAGTGTGTAAGTGGCTGATCAAGCCAATTTGTGCTTTGTGCTGTCTGTGGTACACTTGACAGCATATGTTACTTCAGTTTGCTTGATCATTAGAGCACATGCTGCAGTTCTGAGATTTATGCTTCTTGCAGTTCTGCACTGCCTTTCTTTTCCTTGCAGTTCTCCTGGAGTTGACGAGCTACAAGCACCATGTCTGTGTTCAGAGTTTTTATTGATTGGATCTAGTTGGCTGCACAGTTCTTCAAAAAATGCCTGTTTAACATCCTCCTGTTTCTTTTTGGAGACATTCAGTTTTTTGGACACTTTTTTTGCCTTATGTTCATCTGCTAATCTGAACCTGGATATTGAGCTTGGAGATCCAGCATTGTGCACTTATCATGGTCTTCATTACTCTGACATTTTGACTGGCTCTTCTCCTGATGGTGACATAGTCAGTAAGATGCAAGTGCTTGGAGCATGGGTGCATCCAAGACATCTTGCTGTGGTTTGGTAAATGGAAGATTCTGCTGATAATTTATTAGGTCGTGTTCACTGCATTTCCTCAGTAGAAAGAGTCCATTGTTGTTGCATTTGCCAAAGCCATTTTTGCTAATGACACCTGGCCATGTCTGGTGATTTGTGCCAACTCTAGCATTAAAGTCACCAAGGAGGATGAACTTGTCTGCCTTTGGTACCTTTGCAATAAGAGGCTTCAGGGCATCATAAAAATTTGTCCTTGATCTCATCATTGTTGTCATGGTGGGTATATAGGCACTGATGATTGTTGCATGTCTTTTTCCTGTCAGTGTGAGTCTCATTTTTTTAATAGTCTGTCATTTACACCCTTTGGGAGTTTTGTGAGCTTGCTAACCAACTGTGATTTCTCTTTAAAGATTGCTTTTGTGACATCTTTAATTTTGTATTATTGTGATATTTATATGATGACACTTATTTATAGATCAGACAGGATCCTGTGGAATTGAAGTTGTCTATATGAAAAAATTATTATTAAGCTTGGAAATCTGCCTCCACAGAAAAAACAACAGTGTACAACTGTTATAATAATGAAATGACTGACACTTTTTATTTTGGTAAATATGATACCTAGCTCACTGTACTCTCAGTGTACCTGGGCTACAAAGAACCCCAGTCCAAATTTTAAGACAAACAAGTGATGAGCACCCACCTTGCAACCTTTTTAATTGATGCCTTTGAATGGAATTCATGAACCTTGCTTTGCTATTTAACAATAGTGTAGTCGGTATACCTTGCAAGGGGCAAATATAAGTTTTAGTGAGGAGCAACTGTAACAGTAAATATCCTGAATTTCCAGACAAGACATGACAGAGACAGGCCACATTCTGGGTGCTGCTAGCCAGAGAGCTCAAGGTGCTGTGCCAGAGAGAGAAATGTCCCCTGCCTACTGTGCTGCGGTCAGGCTGATGCTTCACCTCTCTATGATGCTGGGAGCTAATCACAATCCAGAGGTAAACTTTTGTATTTATATTCTGACTTCATGTAAATATATGAATAAGCAATAACATCATGGCAGTTCAGTGACTATGACTGAATACTATGCAACCATTGTTTTCCATCATCCCACATATGAGAAGGATGAGCAGTTATAATTTTCAATCTTAACACATTACAGCATTAGTATCCAGAACTCACTTTGCCCCTTTATGCATCAATTTTCCTATGTGCCTACACATGTCAAAATGTTTCCATGCTATAACTTTACTTTTGACACCATTTTCTTGTTAATATGTATATCTATATTGTATGCTTCATTTTTGTCCATGATTGGTGGTTGTAGATGGAGTGTTTGCCTACCTGACATTTGTCATGATTGAAGGTAATAAACAAGATGTTTGCTAAGATTTGAGTTCAAGATCTAACTTTGTTCACAAGTTAGTGGAATTTTCCATTTGAATTCCAGAACATTCTGTTGCCTCTCAGGTTAAGTGAAATTAGTATATATAGGGGGACTTGGTACACAAATTTTCATTCCTATCTTAGGATCAGTCTGTGGATTCCATTTGTCATCAGATTTTATAGTTGCGTTCAAATATAACTCAGGACAAGTTAATTATTTAAATCATTCATTTTAATTACAAGGTGCTCATTGACTGGATGAGCACATTATTTGGGATTTTTGTGAATTCATTCAAAGACATTCTGGATTGCACCATTGGTATATCAGGACATTCCAGATATTGGTACACCAGGACATTCAAGACTTTGGATTTTATTTCGAACATTCTGTATTTTTGGACTATTGATAGGACATTTAGGATTATTTAGTATTATTATTATTAGTATTATTTTACAATACTGTCTTTAAATTTTTGCTTCATAACTTAGAGAAATAAATTGTTTATTTTACTAAATTTGTTGGTTTTGCTTCTATCTATGAAATAGTTTGAGACATAGAGTCATAACACTCTAAAATAGAACAAGGTTTGTATTTGGTGTATTGTTTTATATTACTGCATCTTGTAATAAATTATCTAGGTCTCTGCAGCATATGATACACTTTACTTTGCTAAAGATCACTTAACGATTGTCTAGACCTTTCTTGTGTCTACCTTTACCACAGAACTTGCAGTCAGAAAGCCTCCCACTTTGGATGTCTGTTCTGCACCTAAAAATAGCATGTAACAGTTGGTTTAGGATAGTCCATCCCAGTGCAACACTGGGAAACTATGAAGAGTAGATGCAGAGCCACTCAGGGTTCTATATCTTAGAAAATCCCTAAAGATTAGTATGAAATTGTGAAATACATGTATTGAAATGCTACTTACTTTGTTGTAAGTACAAGGTTATTTGACACACAAAAACGGAGCCATATTGGATCAATAGTTACCATGCTGGACAGGCAGCCAGCATGTTACATGTTTGAGTCCTGCCCAGACCAGGTCTAATGCACAATGATGTGTCTCTGGACAAGGCACTCAACTCACATTCTTTTGGCATGATGTTACTAATCATGCATTTATATAACATCAATCAGTCATTCAGTCATTAAACACCAATCAGTCATTCAATCATTAAACACCAATCGGTCATTGAGTTATTAAACACCAATCAGTCAGTCAATCATTAAACACCAATCAGTTATTCATCATTAAACACCAATCAGTCATTGAGTCATTAAACACCAATGAGTCAGTCATTAAACACCTGTCAGTCAGGCATTATACACTAATCAGTCATTAAACACCACTCAGCCATTCATCATTAAACACCAATCAGTCATTTATAATTCAGCACCAATCAGCCATTCATCATTAAACACTAATCATTCAGTCATCATTAAACACCAGTCAGTCATCATTAAACACCAATCAATGATTCATCATTAAACACCAATCAGCCATTCATCATTAAACACTAATCAGTCATTCATCTTTAAACACCAATCAGTCATTCATTATTAAACACTAATCAGTCATTTGGTCATTAAACACCAATCAGCCATTCATCATTAAACACCAGTCAGCCATTCATCATTAAACACCAGTCAGTCAGGCATTAAACACCAATCAGCCATTCATCATTAAACACCAATCAGTCAGTCATCATTAAACACCAATCAGTCAGTCAGCATTAACTTACAGAAAGCATCACTTGAATGACAATAGCCCATTTTTATAGTTCTGTCCTTTTAATGTTTCATGGTATAATAGCACATTTAATTTGCCATTACAGAATTACATTGATATAGCATGTATTTTGTAGATTTTAATTTTCTTTTCAGATTACTTTTGTTGCCAGTTTGTTTTAGAATTTCATCTCATAACATTCTTCTGTTCTTTAGGCCATTTGTCAGCTTATCAAGCCAAAGATAGCTGAAAACATGGTGACTCAGTTCTTAATGCAACATACTCAGCATGACCTGAATGACCTTCATCGAGCATTGGGGAGAAGTATTGATGATGTTCTTGTCATGCTGCATTGCATTCTCAATCAGGTCATGCAGGCATGCAATGAAAGTAAGAGTTCTGTATAATTTCAACTTCTGTTATTTAGCATTCTGTACTCTGCCTATTTCTTCTATGTATTCTGTAATCTTACCCTAGGTGACTAGGTGGGACATCATGCTACATGTCAGTGGCATGATGTCCCAGTGCTAGATATCACTAGAAACTCCACACTGCAGACACCGTAGTGATATGACTGAAAAATTGTTAAAGCTATGTTAAAAATCCAAATCACACACACACACACACACAGAAAAAATTTAATATTGAGGGAATATGGTTTACATAAAAAAAATGTTACCACCCTTTTTAAGGGTTTTACATTTTACCTGTCTTCATTATACTTTTATACAATTGTTAACTTCTTTACCTTTTAACTTTTATCATTTAGTACTTAATGTTTATGTCTATTTGTCTATTTGGAAATGCTTTATCTTCCAAAAGGGTTGTATTTTCGCAATTGTTTATCCATTTTTGAATTTTTCTTTAACTGGCACAATATTGCCATTATTGTACTGACATGCTTTAAATGCAACTACATACATACATGTTTTATCTCATTAACTAACTGAGCAGAATATGACCAGATTTGACAGGAAGCATTCTGGCATGCAGGGCTTTAAATTTTGGTACAAAAGATGTTGAGCCACTACTAAATATGGCTCCTGTTACTAAAAGAGAAATAACTTTGAAATCTTCTCAAAATCTGCTGAAGAGAATTTGATCGTAATTGTACTGAAAGTGTTCTTGCTAGAAGCCCTTTCTGATTTATATAAATAATGCTGATTCACCATTAAATATGCCCTCCATTGTTAAAAGTGGAAAATTATATAAACAACATTATCTGAAAAAATGCTTAGGACAAAGCATCCTGGAATTGAAGTATTTTGGTATTGGACAAATGATACTCATTACCATTGAATATGGATAAAGACACCAAAAATAGTGAAAATGTAAATCATTTGATTTCATCCCATATGCAGTCAATGGCATTAGAATTGGTACAGATAGCATCCTACTGACTCAGATGTCTTTATCAGCTTCTCTTGCATTTGCTGATGAGGCAGACGTCATCAGGCGTCTTGTTTACTTACCTTAATAACTTACCAATTTACCTACTTCTTTACTGTTTTTTATTTAATTACATGTTCTAATGTTGATATTTTAATACTGTTAAATGAACATTGGTTTCAAAATCAATCAAAATTAGTCAAATTCAGTAGTTTTATATTTTAAATGGGCACAAATCTGTATGTCAGGCATATAAAAAGCATACCTCTAAGTATCACTTTTATTTTCCATATCAAGTTCTTAACAGTATCAACCAGCTATTGATTATAATCAGCACATATCCCCACCCCTCACTTTACAGCTGTATGTAATGTATAATCTGGCACTGTCAAACATGTGGTAATTATGCAATTATACAGCCAATGCTTCTGTACAGTATTATTTTTTACCAATTAGGTCTACCTGGTCAAAGAACTTGAGAGTCGTGTGATCACATTGCACAAGTGGACTTGGTACAACATCCATCAAATAGAGCAGTTTCTGTGTGTGCAATAAGATCCTTTTTGTTTCTGACAGTTTGTTATTAATATTAACCTGCTTGAAGTACTTCAAGTACTTCAAGTGAAACAACTATTGACTTTCAAAAAGTTGTGTTGTTGAACAAACTTTAATGGGTCATTTCATTTGTATGTATAAAAAGGCATTATTTGAGCAAATGTTCTTGAGATAAAGGTGAGTGAAATCAGGAGGAGGTGATAAAATGTCTGGCAGAGCTTCAGAATAGTTAAGCTTCAGCTGTAAGTGAAGTTCATCATTAAAAATGCACAGTAAAACTTTTCAAGAGAACAAGTTGAAATTTGGTTTTCTGAAGTTTTGGTTTGCTGAATTTATAATATCAAGGGATTTTGGTTTAATGATTGATGGTCTTGGGAAGCTTCACTATACCTGTAACAATATGTGCTTTATTACAATTTCGTAAAATGTTATGGTATGAATTTCAGAAGAAAAACTTGGAGAGGAAATATGTGGCCTGAGAACAAAGAATGCTCGCCTTGAATGGGAGAGGATATTTTCAGGAAGATTTCTAGCACCAGTACTACAGGCAAGAAAAAATTATAATCATTATTATATAATGTTATAAGTGATGTTTGGTGTTTGCTTATAACAAGCATTACACTTTGTAACTTACATGCATTTATTTCAGTTGTAACAAAACTTATATTAAAATGTTATTAAATCAGCAGGAACATACCTTCCAAAATTTAGAAATCTCAAACCAGTAGAATTTGATCAAGATTTATTCCTGCAATTCATTGTATACTAAAGATTTTTTAAATTTAGCCTGATATTCTGCAACTACATGAGCACAAAACTGAAGCTCAAATTAGATACTGTGTGTTTAGGGTATATTGATACATTTATTGTCCCTCATCTTTTTACAACAAGTGTGAAATCTGACATTTGCATTTCCATCCATCTATCTAAAGCACATTTTTTTCCTGCAATAGAACTTTAAAGATGTGAGGTTGAGAGATGAAACTCTATATACATGCATATATTATCATCAGAAGGTGTTACATACCACTTAAGGTGTCATCTTCATGGTCAGGGTCACAGTTGATTGTTTACATTGTTCATCCTTTCGTCAATCTGCCCATTAAACTTTTGTTTCCACTCTTTAACTTTAAAAGCCATTTAATTTGAAATGAAATTTGATAAAGTTACATATTATCATTGAAAAGTGTGTATTTATCAAATTTAGAGTTGTCTTCAATATCAAGGTCATTGCTCAGTGTTGTCAGTTTTCTGTAAGACTTTCCATACCATCTGCAGTTACCAAACTTTGCATACAACTTGCACTTGGGGTAATGAAGAATCCTGTCAGATTTAAGGCCAACAGTTCAAGATCACTGACTGAAAGAAGCATAATGCTTTCTGCATAATTAGTCAAGTTGTCCACTATCTACTTGCCAAACTTTGAGGTGAAAAGGTCAAAGTTACTATGGCTGAAAGAAGCAAAATTGGTTTCCACACAGTAACTCTAGTTCTCCACTATTTACAGTTTTCAGACTGTGTGAATGGCTTGCACTTGGCATAAGAACTCATAACAATTTGAGGGTCAAAGGTCAAGATAACCATGACTGAAAGAATAAAGATATGGTCTCTGCACAATAGCATTAGTTCTGCATAGATAACTGGATCAGTCTCTGTGGATGACTTGTACTTTGGGTAAGGAAGAAGCTTACTGGTTTCTGAACACAGATTCAAGTTTCTGACTCTGTAAATTTCACTGTGTTTGTGAATGACTTCTGTGTTGACATGGAAAGAATTCCATTGATTTTGGATTTGTGTGACTGAAAGAAGAAAAATGATTTTCACCAAATAATTTTAGTCCCAGTCAATTTTCCTTGTCCAAAGTTTGTGGAGGCTTGCACTTAAGGTATGGATGAGGCCTATTGATTTTGGAGTCAAAAGATCAAAGGTCAAGGCCATTTTGACTCAAATAAGAATTAGTTTTGCAGAACAGTCTTTGTTCTAGAGCAAGTTCCTTGAGCAAAGTTTGCAGATGGCTTGGACGTATAGTAATAAGGAAACCTATCGATTCTTGGGTCAATTAAGAAAATAATGTCTTTTGTACATTAAATTTAGTTCAAGACCATCAACTGTGTCCTGCTGGTGCCTACATATAGGTGGACATGCAATGTGCCATTCACAGTACTCTTGTTATTTATATTCCAAAATTATAAGTTAATCTGTTGTCCAGAAAGAATAACATTTATGTTGTTCAAGCAGACTTTGAAACAATTATAGATATATTTATTGTGAGATTTCACTGACTCCTGTCCATGAAGAAATATCTGTAAAGAGAATTATTCTACACCAATAATGCTACAGTGTCATTTTGTGAAAATATATAACTCACTAGCTGTAAAAAAAATAGAATGGAAAGTGGGACAATTTTCATTTAATAAGGCATGCACTGATTTATTTAAAATTGGCTACAGTGTCTTCTCATATTCAGTATTAATACCTTGAAATATCTGGATAATTTTAAAAAAATATATTTACAGAACCTAGATGCAGTCTTGCAAAAAATGAACGGGGATCTGGCTAGAGATAAAAGACTAGGTATGTTATGATACTGTTTCTTGCACAATAGATTAAACAAATTTCACTTACCATATTTTCTTTGTACATGAAACACTTAACTCTGCTGCCATAGGATTCATAAAAATATGAACATCTAGCTTGAAAATATGATTTATTTTACAGCATATATTTATATCTATACTTAATATTCAGGTACTGAGGAGAAAATGCTATCCAGACCATTTTAGACCCACCCACCCCTTTTAATTTATAATTAGATGTGGGTATTAAGATGAGTACCAGGGATAATAATTAGCTATGTAAAGAGTACTCCATGTTTATGTGTCTTTTGGTTTTCATGGAGATCTTTGTTCAAGTTTTAAACTATTCTTAAAAGCTCCACTTCAAATTTTTGGCCATAGGAGTTGTGCCTTTAGGAGATACTTTTGTTATATAAAAAAAAAGCACTCTTTGTTACATATGATACATTTCTTACTTAATCGATCATGAACGTTTATTTTTGAATTGTTAGCAAACATGGCTATGATGTCATCATGTTGTCATGACTTCATTCAATCCAACACCCTTTTCCCTTAATTAGACTGGAGTCTGAATGATTCATGGTATCATGTATACATGAACTGAAAGTTGAACAGTGGTCTCAAAGGTGTTTCATAAGTAGAAATTTAATCCAAGTAATATTGTTTGCTCCTCTGTTGGTGATTTCTCTATGCTTATGTGTCTTTTGCATTTTGGGATACAATCTGGTTGTCATGGAGATCTTTGTTCAAGCTTTAAAATATTGTTAAAAGCTCCACTTCAAATATTTAGCCATAGAAGTTGTGCCATTAGGAGACATTTTTGTTTTATGAACAAAAGCACTCTTTGTTACTTATGATACATTTCATACTTAACCTATCATGAATGTTTATTTTTGAATTGTTAGCAAACAAGGCTATGATGTCATTGTGTTGTCATGACTTCATTCAATCCCACACCCTTTTCCCTTAATTAATTAAGAACACAAGTATCCAAATCAACTCAACTTAGAAAAAAAAATATAAAGTAATATATGTATTGAACCAGCTAAATAAAAAATAAGTCACCAACAGAGGAGCAAACAATATTACTTGGATTAAGTTTCTACTTAGGAAGCAGACAGACATTTTTTGCCTTTGAGGCCACTGTTCAACTTTCAGTTTAAGTATACATGATACCATGAATCTAACAATTTTAACTTGAAGACAAAGTTTTGCCCAATTTTCCAGCATACTCTTAAAATTAACAAAGAATGTATGAATGTCATTCTTATCAGACAAATTATAAAATAGAACAATTTACAAAATACTTTGGAAGGCAAAGTTTTATAAAAGCAAAACAAAGTAAGGGCTGTTCCATTAAAACATACATGGGACCCAGGGAAGGCACTTTTATTGTTGGGTACTCACCCATAGATGCAATTTAGAATTTTCTTATCATTGTAATATGAGCTCTGTGAAACCAAAGTACCATGGCATATATTTTTTAAAAAACTGCCTTCCCTGGATACCATGTATGTTTAAATGGAACAACCCTAAACTGTAGAGTGATTTCTGCTATTCCTGAACAGAGGTAGTCACAAAATGAATTGATCCAATCTCTCTCACATTTCATTGCTCAGAAAATTATTAAATTTGTATGTGCATGGTTTGAATGATGAAGATTCTTTATTCAGTTGGATGCATCATCTGCTGTAATTTGTACATTTTACAGAAGATTTCATAACAACAGTAACAATAATAATGCAGAAGAAGAAGCAGCAGAACATCAATAATAATAAAAGTATTATTTTATTATCATTATTATTATTATTATTATTATTATTATTATTGTTCTCTGTAAAGAAAATTTTTTGTTATATGCCTGCCCTAAGGTGGAGTGTCTTATGTTATGGAGTTGAATATCCATCTGTACATTGTTCCCTCTGTCACCGATTTTCTTTCTGCTCATTTACTGAATTTGTCCCCAATCTACAGTTATCAAATGTTGTAGATGGCTTGGACTTGGGATAAGGTAGAACCCTGATGATTTCAGGGTGAAAAAAGAGCAAATGTCTAGGTCATGGTGACTGAAAGTAGAAAAATAATTTCTACACAGTAACTCAAGTTCTCCATGTACTTGGGTAAAGAAGAGCCCTACTGATCTTGAGTAAGATGTCAAATTTCAAGGTTACAACAACTGAAAGAAGAAAATGGTTTCTGAACCATAACTTCAGTTCATGACCATCTGCAATTACAAATTTTTGTAGATGGCCCATACTTGGGGTAAGGAAGAATGCTATCAAAATTTTAATTCAAACGGTCAAAGGTCATGATCATTTTGAAACAGTACAGCTGTTTTCCACACAAGTCCTACACCACATACTTGTACCAAACTTTGTGGATTGCTAGCACTTGTGGTAAGGAAGAAGCTAATTGATTTTGGGGTCAAAATATAAAAGATCACGGTCACTGACACTGTAAAGAATATGGTTTCTGAACAAAATTTCAGTTGTCAGCATAGAAGACTGTTAAACATGGGGCAGGTGTATAATGCTGATTTGGTGTTTTATAGCACATGAATGCAAATGTGTATAATGTGTAAGGTGTATAATGTGTTATTCTTGGTATTTTTCATGAATGTAATTTATTTCATTCAGTTTTTATAGTAACTGTATAATTAAATAAACCAAATAATACTATAAAAAGAAAAGTTTATACTATTAAAATTTTTATATTGAAATTCATTATGGTTTTTCACATATATGGCCGAGAGTGAGAAACTTGAAAACTCATGAAACTCAGTCATGTTCACAGATATATCAGAAATTGTTCAGGTATTAAATTGATTTCATGCATTGTTCATTTTTGGACATTTTGTTTTAAAAGTGCACTGCCCTTTGGAAATAACAACCTAGTTGTATTTGCTTGACATTATTCATTGGAAATAACAACCTAGTTGTATTTGCTTGGCATCATTCATTGGGAATATGATCTAGTTGTATTTGCTTGACATCATCCATTGGGAATTACAACCTAGTTGTATTTGCATGACATCGTCCATTGGAAATAACAACCTAGTTGTATTTGCATGACGTCATCCATTGGGAATTACAGCCTAGTTGTATTAGCTTGACATCATTCATTGGGAATTACAACCTAGTTGTATTTGCATGACATTGTCCATTGGAAATAACAACCTAGTTGTATTTGCATGACATCATCCATTGGAAATAACAACCTAGTTGTATTTGCATGACATCGTCCATTGGGAATTACAACCTAGTTGTATTAGCTTGACATCATTCATTGGGAATTACAACCTAGTTGTATTTGCATGACATTGTCCATTTTAAATAACAACCTAGTTGTATTTGCATGACATCATCCATTGGAAATAACAACCTAGTTGTATTTTCATGACATCATCCATTGGGAATTACAACCTAGTTGTATTTGCATGACATCGTCCATTGGGAATTACAACCCAGTTGTATTAGCTTGACATCGTCCATTGGGAATTACAACCTAGTTGTATTAGATTGACATCATCCATTGGGAATTACAACCTAGTTGTATTTGCATGACATCGTCCATTGGGAATTACAACCTAGTTGTATTTTCATGACATTATCATCTATTGGGAATTACAACCTAGTTGTATTTGCATGACATCGTCCATTGGGAATTACAACCTATTTGTACTTGCATGACATTGTCCATTGGGAATTACAACCTAGTTGTATTTGCATGACATTGTCCATTGGGAATTACAACATGGTTGTATTAGCTTGACATTGACCATTGGGAATTATAACCTAGTTGTATTTTCATGACATAATCCATTGAGAATTACAACCTAGTTGTATTAGCTTGACATTGTCCATTGGGAATTACAATCTAGTTGTATTAGCTTGACATTGTCCATTGGGAATTACAACCTAGTTGTATTTGCTTCACATCATCCATTGGGAATTACAACCTAGTTGTATTAGCTTGACATCGTCCATTGGGAATTACAACCTAGATGTATTAGCATGACATCATCCATTGGGAATTATAACCTAGTTGTATTTGCATGACATCATCCATTGGGAATTACAACCTAGTTTTATTTGCATGACATCATCCATTGGGAATTACAGCCTAGTTGTATTTGCATGACATCATCCATTGGGTATTACAACTCAGTTGTATTAGCATGACATCATCCATTGGGAATTACAACCTAATCATATTTTCATGATATCATCCATTGGGAATTACAGCCTAGTTGTATTTGCATGACATCATCCATTGGGTATTACAACCCAGTTGTATTAGCATGACATCATCCATTGGGAATTACAACCTAATCATATTTTCATGACATCATCCACTGGGAATTGTTGTTGTTATTGTTGTTGTAGGGCTTAACGCCATTTTTCAGCACACGATAGGCTATACATGGCGGCCAGTATTAATGGTGGAGGAAGAAACCGGGAATCCCCAGAAAGAACCACCGACCCACGAGAAGCTACTGGCAAGTTTTCTCACATATCCACATTTGCCGAATCCGAGACTCGAACTCACGCAGACAGAGGTGAGATGGCAGTGATCCGTAACGGAGAGCGCTTTAGACCACTCGGCCACACGGGGCCCCTTCATCCACTGGGAATAACAACCTAATCATATTTTCATGACATCATCCACTGGGAATTACAACCTAATCATATTTTCATGACATCATCCACTGGGAATAACAACCTAGTTGTATTTGCTTGACATCATTCATTGGGAATATGAAATATCTCAAGGTTTATAAAGTCAGATGACATAATGATGTGTTTAATTGTAAACTCCTAACTATAGTGTCAGACTGGGTATAAAATGGATTTTTATGCATGCTGTATGATTCACAGAATAACAGTCACCTCAGCCCACAGTGCCATGTGCACTCAACATTGAGAAATAGTTATGTTGCTGAACTCAACTTACACATTTGGACCCAGGTACATTTTGAGTATAGTTGATGTCACAAAGTAGCCTTCATTAAACTTATTTGAAACAAGCCTGTCATGAATGAATCATGAATACTTCACTGGTAGAATCGTTATTAGTACATGTATTTACAACCAATAGGTTCTTCATTAAAGCACTTTTTTGGTGTCACATGTTTTAGTTTGTGATGCCATCAAGACCATATGGTATCAAGTATTTTTCACAATTTCCCTTTCTTTCCTAGGATCAGATCCATTACTGGGTCTTGTGTTTGAAATAAACACACCTCAAGAGACTGTCTCACTAACAATGCTTCAGGAAGACCCATCTATGTGGAGCTACCGCACACGGATCACCATTGACCATCTTCGCCATGAGTTTGATGTCCAGATGAGTGCTGTCAAAAAGAACCAGAATCAATACAAAGTCCTGCATCTCTTTCTTAGAGAGGTATAAATTTGTTTCTTTCCTCAAAATCTATTTTTGTCAAGAAAATGAAATTATTCTTACATTAGTATGCTGTAGCCTTGCTTTTAGTACACGGTCATAAATCATATTTAACTTGATTTTTTTTTATGACATGTGATAATCAATTATAGCATGGTTTCACATCTTAATGCACTTTTATGTTAATAATGTAAAGCAGAAAAGATGAACTTCTGCCTGGCAGTGTGGATGTAGAAGTTTCTAATGCCCCTCCCCTATCTGTGGATTGGGCATATAATACTATGCATGTCTAGTCATATGACAGCCATCACAAATTTTGTTTATATTATAATTTAATTGATAAAATTTTGTTTAAGTAATACACAGTGCATCCTTCTCTGGCCCCTTGATGGGACCCTCTTTGTCTACTATGGGTTCTCTGCCCAGACATGATGTCATTGCAGCCAGTATACATTAATAAGCTAGTAACTAAATTTAGATATGTTGAACCAATCAGATGACTGAGGTGGAGCATGTGATCAAACATTGTGTCAGTTGGGGCATTTATACACCAACTGGGACCCTTATAGAGATGTGTTTTTAGTGTAGATGCTGCATTTAACTTAACTTTATTTGCGGAAAGAACCACCTGCCTCCCCTCCTTCCACCATGTCATTTATTTGGGTCATTTCTTGCATGGCATACCATTCCAGCTCTCTTCTGAGGTAAAAGGCAGTATTGGCTGATGTATGTTGTCATGGCAATCCCAAATCAGACTTTTATCGAGTTTTGGTTATCAGTATCCCTATATAACTCATATCAGCCCCTTGCAGCTCCACATGCAGGTTTTGCACACTCTTCACAACTGTAGAAACTCCCCCAAGTCTCTCTTCCAGAGGCCATTGCCAAGTTTCATGCATTCACAACCTTGCTTTTGGTTAGAGCAACTGCCTCGGATGCAGGAGGTTGTGGGTTCGTTCCCAGGCCGAGTCATACTAAAGACTAATAAAAATGGTACAAACAGGTGCTTCACATGGTGCTCAACATTAAGAGGTTAGTGTTAGGACTGGTTGGCCTGGTGTCAGGATTATGTGACTGGATCAGACATCATGCTACATATCTGCGGCATAATACCCCAGTGCTAGACATCACTATAAACTGCCACACTGCAGACATCGTAGCGATATGACCGAAAAATTGTTAAAGCTACGTTAAAAATCCAAATAACACACACACACACACACTTTGCTTTTGACCCCCAGTTTGTGTCGGTACTTAAATGTACTCAACTATTATGCCCATATACACCACTCCCTCGATAACTCGCGCACAACAATGTCCAAAAACATCGACCGTGTTATAAGCGAGGGTGCGAGTTATTAAGGGACCTATAACAAACAACAAAACTAACAAAGGGATCAACGTAGAGGCAGAAGGGGAGTGGGTTGGGTTGGCATGTTAGTGTTGAATACTCAATTAATAATCGTGCTAAGATTAAATGTGAATAAATACCTCTTCATAGCGGTGTACTTTGTTTCCTTTTTTACTCACAGAGTAACATTAATTTCAGGATAACTTACAGTATATTGAGGAGATCAGCAAAACATTATTCCACATGGTTTCCGTTCGCTTAACACATGTACGACTTCGCACATTGTGTACTGCGTCACAACTTTTTGTGTTGAATTGGATAAATTCTAGTTTTATTGTTTGATCCAAAGTAGACTTTTTTTATACAAAAGATCGACGTTCATTTTGAAAAAACAATGTCAATCGAACGATGGGTAGATTTGATTGCGGTAGAGGTAAAATGAAAAAGAAAATAAATTTACAAGGGTTAACCATTACCAACATGAATTTAATGAGTCTACAAATTTAAAATAACGTAAATTAGAACACGATAATACTTGCAGACAAATATCACTTCACAATTTGAAAACATCTGTTCATTTTTTTTGTGTGTGTTACTCTTTGAATTCTCTGCCGCCTCTGTGTAATGTTCACAGATGATTATCTCTCTGAGCTGGTATGGATAATTACATGCGGCTTCCTGATTCGCTGAGCGTATTTCTCCTGACAATGAATTTTGTTTAATTCTATGTCGGTGCTGGAATCTCCTAAGCCATCCATGGCTTGCCCTAAAATGAGATTCATTCTCCATACTTTTTGCCATTTTTTCTGCTTGGACCTTGAAATTTGTTCCAGAGATGGGAACACCTTGTTCACGTTGCTGTGTGAACCATGCGTACACAGCATCATCTAATTCAGTATCGTTTGCAGTCTGTGCTCGTTTTTGCTTGATCCCATTATCTGAATCAACATCATGTAAATAATCCTGAAGTTTCTGCTTATCCTTAAGCCAACCTCTAAATGTCGACTCAGCAATTGTTTAGTTCATTGCAAACGTTGGATCTCGCTTCGCCATTATGAACCCTATCTATGATGCACAGCTTTTCAGTCACTGAGTACACCTTTCGCTTACTTCCTTTGCTCTCCATGGTCACATTTACAAATGATTAGGATACATTACTGATATTATATACTTTAGTGATGTTAAGTACATAAAAATGTGAAACCATTTTCGATTGGTCAAATAAAATGAATTTTGAGAACGGTAATGACCACAAGAACTTATGCTGCTATTGGCATGCCTTTGAATTTTTTTTTAATTGTACTTCCCTTGCTTGATTTGATACAAAAGACATATTCAAAGTGATAAAACAACACAGGTCTCTTTCAATTGATTTTTTTAATGCAACAAACACTTCCTCACATTGTTGATCAAAACGAAGCCGGCATGTAATTAGGTTCTCACAGAAGTACTCACGGGTTTCAATGTGACGGTCGATTGACTCTTTTCATGTTTTCATAGAAGAGAATATGTTGCAATTATAGTGTTTACATTGAAGCGAAATTAAAGGATTAGAACGTGAATTTCACATAGCAAGACATTTAATTGGTGTTTATTTCATTCTCTGTTGCCACCTGTTAGCATTTATCAGAATTTTTCGTTGATCGCTGTTTCACCAGACTGTTTATTTACAGTGTATTGACAACTATTTCTCTCAAAAAAAAAACCAAACATAATATGTGATATCTTATTAGAACTTGAAAATTTTACAATATGGATTCTATCTTTACGGGCAATAATCACAATTTCCGATGATAAAATGAGCTACCGTATTTCATGTATTTTTTCGTTTCCTTTAATTTTTCGTACACAATCCAGTTATCAGAATAATAATTATTTAAATGTATCATAATTTTTCGTACATATCACTTTCTATTATTTGAAAAACTCATTAAATTATCGGACATAAAATTTCCACTAAGAAGATTTACGTTTGCAAAAAAGATCAAAAATACTGTATTCCCATTTTGTTTTTACAAAAATTAATGATCGATAATTATTTTTTTCGTGTACGAAAATTTTCATAAAATATGGTATGTATCAAGGTTCAATTTACCAATTTACCAATTCCTATCGCAATTTTTTTCACGTTCAGCACATTTCAAAATATATTTTCTTGGTAAAAAAATCAGGAGCCATGCCAGACACCGCATTATAAGTGGGTTCGCGAGTTATCCAGGCGCGAGGTATCGAGGGAGTGGTGTACTTCATACCTGCATGCTATGGTGCATGTATTGAGTAATTGTTGATGTTTGTTATCACAGCAATCCTCAGGATCAGACTTATTGAGTTTTGGTTATCAGTGTCTCTGTATACCTCGTATCAGCCCCTTGTGGTTCCACATACAGGTATCAGACACTCTTCACAATCCTACAAACTCCCCCAAGTCACTCTTCCTGAGGTATTCCTATAAAAAAAATTCAGAGCTCAGCTGGTGCATTGTGTTGTGATAGAATTTGCCCCCTTTATGCCAAAGATTATTTTATATGTACAATAAAGTTTCTATTGAACCTATGTATTGTATATTGTCTGACTCTGTGATGTCCTTAATAAATTATAAAGTATAAATAAAATTTATGATGGCTGTCACATGGCTAGACATGCATAACATTGTATGTCCCCTGCCACAGATAGGGCAGGGACATTAGAAACTTCTACCTCCACATTGCCAGGCAGATTCAGACCAAATTGTGTTTATACTCTATGATTTATACAGGATCTCAATGACTCAGACCAAATTTTGTCTAAAGATTTTGATTAAGAATTTCTGGTCAAGTTCAATTTTCACGTTTTTTCCATAAGAATTTGGTCATGGCCCCTCTTTGACTTGCAAACTTTGTACCTTTTCTTTCTTTGTGGATTGATCCCAGAATTTATTGCGACGCGTTTAAATTAAGAAGACCTAAGTCAGGTTAGATTTTCATGGTTTTCTGGCTTAATGTTTTGGAGTTGTTGCCCCTGTTTCACTTAAAATATTGCTTTTTTAATTTCCATTCAGTATTTTAATGACATTAACCTAATTTAATGTGATGCTTTACATTAGGAAGATATAAATCAAATTTGATTTTAATTTTTGTTTTGGTTAAAGTTTACAAAGTGATTTGGTCCCTGTGCGACTTGGAACTTTGGTCATCACTTAGATCATATTGGCACCCTTGTTATATGGACACATTTCTTCTTCAGATACATTATCCAGTCATAAAGTGAACATCAACTGCTTTGCTAATCCTGCCATAAGAAGCTTAAAGAATGTTCACAGTTTGAACACATGCATGCAAATTTTGCCATCACTGGTACATGGAAAGATGTTCAACTGTCATGGCCAAGAGAATAACCTAGGCAAATGAGACAGCCTAAAAATGTACAAAAAATGATGTGCACACCATCAATATTGCCACCAACTCCACCTCAGTTTTCAGTTTTTTGATGGAATCACTAGAATGCAGAAAAATGACCTATTCATTAAAAAGAACCTCGGGTTCCTCAACAGCCCTACCATCACTCACAATAACACATTCTGTCACCAAACAGGAATAGTCTTGATGGATGTACCTTTTCCCCATTCGCATCTGCTTCAGAAAGTCTTACAGAAAGCAGTCAGGGTGCTGACTAATCAGATGGTAAGAATCATGGATCAACATCCTCCTAGTACTGGAGATTACCAGGACAGCCCTGCATGAAGCAGCCATATTCAGTTTTTTTTTCCTTCTGAACCCACAAATGTTGAACCTACGCACCTGGCTCATATCCAACAAGCCTTCAATAAAAAACAACTTTGACTCCAAACAAGTAGTAGACAGACTTGCCCAGACAAGAAGGCTCACCATTTTGAAAGAATTTGAAGGGAAAAATAAAGAGTTTTTCCCAGTTATGCAATCTCTCCGTTCAAAGCCTCGGTACCACAGATAACACTTATTTGGTTCACTCTTCAAAACAAAGAAGTTAGCTCCCATCATTATCAGTGGCTACAATTTTAGGCTCACTTTGCCATCATGGGAGTGAGAATATAGTTTGGAAAGAAAAATCTTTCCAGCCTTTTACAAATGTTGACTTGTCTCTAAAAAAGAACTTGAGTTTCTGTCCAAAATGGAATTTACCATAGGTTCTGATGTGATTGAACAAGGCACCCTTCAAAACATTGTCTAGCATATCCCTGACTCACCTTTCATACAAATCCTGCTTCTTAGTCACACTAGCTGCAGCAGACAGAATCAGTGTAATCACACACCTTATCAGTTGATCTGAGCTATCTGCAGTTCTACCTTGATGGTTCAGTTTCTTTTCATGATAGCCTTCACTTTCATTACTAAAACCCTCTCCCCTTTCAGACTTGGGAATGTCGAATAGGCCAGATGTGCCTTCCTGCATGTTGAAAGAAGCAACAAATTAAAGCAACTTTTTCATGCCCTGAGATGTATCCTGTGATGATGTTACAGCTGAGAAGGTCTTTTAATTTTTTAAAAAGTGCGGTTTATTTTTGTTAAATCTGACTTTGCATTTTGAAGAAGTGTACTCTTATTTGCTTTTAACTTTGTTTTGGATGTAATTTTGGGATACCTAAACTTACCGTATATACTCACGTATAAGCCCATTTGCGTATCAGCCGACCCACCAACTTGATTAGGTAAAAATAGGAAAAATTGCATGACCTGCGCATAAGCCGACCCATAAGTTCACGACTACATCACAAAATGCACAAATTGAGTTCTAAATACTGGTACATTTATTTAGGCAAATCACTTTACTAAAATAAATATTATCTTCAAACTTAACAAAAATGAAAGTAAGAAATCCAATTTATATGTTGAAATAAAAACAATTTATCTTCAGTGCTAAATAATAATTGAAATAATAACGTCCTCATACTAAAATCCTGAATTATAAAAGTTTTATCACATTCAGAATCCTTCAAAATCTGGCTCGGTATTGGAATTGCCAAACAGTTCATAAAACTCAGCTTCTGTTATGGGTGTGCTGTCATCATATACGTCATCATTGTCATCAGTGTCATCCGATAGTGTGTCGTTTGCTTCTCATTCTCCTCATCATTGTCTGATTCAAATATGGCATCATCCTCAGTTCCATCCATGGCATTGCTGATACAGCACTTTCGAAATGATTTGGCAATCATGTCTGATGGAATTGAGTCCCAAGCGTCTTTGACCCACTTGGTGACCAAGTCGAGGTCCGGCCTCATGAAATTCCAGCCTTTTGTCATCTTCACTGCGCCTGAACAAACCCATTCGGACCACATCTTTCTTACCCTGTCCTTAAATGGCTTGTTAAGGCAGACATCAAGAGGTTGTAACACTGATGTTAAACCTCGTGGTATCACAGCCAATGTCGTTTTCATTTTCTTTGCGGCCTTTCTGTCTTGTGTGCTTGAAACATGTCCCAGACAAGCATTGAAGATTTCTGAAGAAGTGCACCTGGTCACTTGTTCCAGACTTTCTCCAACCATTCAATCATTCCACTTTCGTCCATCCATCCCTTTCCAAGTGCACAAACGATGACACCAGCAGGAAATTTCATGCTTTATGACAGCGTCTTCCTTTTAAAAATTATGACAGGAGGCAGCTTTGATCCATCAGCTAAACAGGCCAAAACAACTGTGAAATGTGTTTTTTCATGGCCAATCGTTTTTATCAGAATACTTTTCTCACCAACAGCATTGACTGTTTTATTGCTTGGTAAGTCAAACGTCATATGCGTCTCATCCATAATTCCGATTTGTGATAGTTAGAATGAGCAATCCATTCTGCATTTAATGATGAACTGCTGAAATGATTCAATTTTTTCTTCCAAGTCTTTTGGTAGCTTTTGAGCTATCTTTGTTCACTGCCTGAGGCTGAAACCATGCCAGTTCATAAAACGAGAACACCAACCAGCTGATGCAACAAATTTGGAATCTGCCATATTGTATTTGTTATCTTTCGCCATCTGCATAACACGCAGACGAATTGCAGTTTGTGTGACAATGTATCCATTTTGTCGACATTCACTTACAAAATCACTGAGTTCTTTCTCCAATTCAGGGAATGAGGCGATCCTAGTTCGACAAGCCTTCTTGGTTTTTGACATTTCTTCCAATGCTGCTTTGCTTTTCCGCCATTCCTGTACTTGCTTCTCATTCACACAAAATTCGCGTGCTGCAGCACAGTTGTTATTTGCTTCTGCATATTCAATAACTTTAAGTTTGAATGCTGCATCATAAGCAGAACACTTTCATTTACTTCCAACACTATTCATTTTATCTGATTGAATATAAACTTCAGGAAAGATTAAACTGAAATATTTTTTTATTGTGGTAGTATCCTATTTATACCTTATCCTGTAATTTTTCCCATGGGTGGTTGGTTATCAGTTTGTGTTGGATAATTATTGATCATTGTTTTGTTTTTCTATCAGTTTTTTTAACTGCCGGTAGCGTGATTCATTTGACCAAAATATGATTGGTTTTCAGCATGGACATTGTTCAAGTATTGTGACAGTTATAACTTTGAGTAGAAACCATGTCCACTACCTTATCTCATTAAACAATACATCTGAGAGTCGGTATGTATTAGTAAATTCAGTGGCATTGTGCTACAAAATCCCTGAGGGATTTACCACAGATTAAACATACTGGTAGTTATTGTACAACATTCTACAACTAACAAACCACTTTGCTATGCAAACAACTAAACAACAGTAGAAGATAAACTGTGGCTGCCTTTTACTTCTAAAACACCTGTCAAAGAAATCCCTCAAATTATATTTTTAACAATTAATCACGCTGACTCGTATATGCTACTTGCCTGTTATGGTTGTTCTTGTTGTTGTTGTTGTTGTATGGTTTAATGCCATTTTTCAGCACACAATAGGCTATGCATGGCGGCCAGTATAAATAGTGGAGGGAAAACCCTGGAAAGAACCACCGACCCACGAGAAGCTACTGGCAAGCTTTCTCGCATACCCACATTGGCCGAATCCGAGACTCGAACCCACGCAGACAGAGATGAGATGGCAGTGATCCATAATGGATAGCGCTATGTTTGCTGTAAGACTGTCGTACATGTACATGTACATGACTCTCCACACCAAAATGGTTGTGTTGTAAATACCTTCAGTATCGTAATTCTTAAATCTTTTTATTTACCATAGTTTCTTTTCATATTAACACTGAAATCAGCTAGCGTGCATTTGTACAGTACCACAGAGTTTAATGATTACTGATTAGTTGAGGGTTAAATACTTCATTGAGATTACTAATATGGTGGTTCTTTTGGAAAATACACGTGCCACCATGGCTCAAATAACATGTATGGCTGCATTTTCTGGTGGGTGGACATCTGTCAAATAGATGTAAAGTATGGTAATACATGTTTTTCATTCCTTATCCTACCAGTAAAGTTAGAAAAAATACTTGTTTCACATCAAGACAGCACATATCACATGAGCCATGTGGCATCGTTAGGCATGTGATCTCATCTTCGGCGATCGACAGTAACAATAAATACCGGTAATCAAGAAGAAAAGCTCTAAAATTTTCAGACTTAGACCTTGGCCTGCAGATAAGCCGACCCCCCTTCTTCAAGGCTTTATTTTTTTTCCTAAATTCTTCGGCTTATATGCGAGTATATACGGTACTCAGAACTCTTATGCCAGGATTGTCCAGATGTATCATTAAACTCTGTGTATCATACATATTTCATTGAAAGGAACAGGCTCCTGCTCATGGGAAATCAGTCTTTTGTCTAACAACTGCTTTATTCTGTTGATCTTCCTCCAAGGAGCATCTGCACAACACACTGTTTGGGCATTGAGGTGGACTATGCTGGTCAGTTGAGTTTGGAGCATCTACTGGACACTGTTTGGGCATTGAGGTGGACTATGCTGGTCAGTTGAGTTAGGAGCATCTACTGGACACTGTTTGGGCATTGAGGTGGACTGTACTGGTCGGTTGAGTTAGGAGCATCTACTGGACACTGTTTGGGCATTGAGGTGAACTAAGATGATCAGATGAGTTAGATCTCACTCTGTCACTTAAAGAAGGAAGAGATAATATTTCTGCTCAGGCTTTGACATCCTTGATTCATTGGGTTATCCACTCAACAATACCAAATGAATTTCTTATGCATATCAAGTTTTAATATTAGGACCATCACCACAAGCACAGCCTTCAAGCACAACAGGCTAGCTTTACAGGTTAGTCTGCAGCTTTGTAATGACATGGGTTACTCTGCTTTACTTGATTTGTGGCAGTGAAATTTTTTCAGTAAGCTACAACCATGCAGATACCATGTGCTAACGCTGGCTTGTATCTCACATCAGACTCTACGCTACAACCATGCATATACTGTATGCTAAAACTAGCTTGTGTCTCACATCAGACTAAGCTACAACCATGCAGATACCATGTGCTAACAGTGGCTTGTATCTCAGATCATACTATAAGCTACTGCACATATGTTAGGAACATTTGGAGATTGGAGACAGGGCCAACTTGGCAGTAAGCGGATTCCTTCAACCTGTTCTCACATCAAGTAATACATTTAAAAAAGAAATCAATTTTTGGATTAATATCTGTTTCTTTGGTAATAATTGCCCAATCACAATATGGGCATACCTTCACAAGGCCTAACTACAGTTGCATCCATGGAAGAGAAAGTGCTTCCTTTTGACTAGTAACTGTTGATTAATGGGATTTGGTGCTGACCCCTCTATCCAACCCATTAAGTACTTTTGTTAATAGAACAAGCCATAAGATTAATGCTTTTTAGTTTGCAAGGACTAGATATGAAAGGTAATGGATCTTCTCCTTAAAGTATTATGAATAGGTAAATATTGTCAACAAACAATTTTACTGAGAGAAATGGGTTGTAGTTTGGAATTCTTTCAAACTTTAGCAAAATTTGTCTATATTTACATTGTCAGAAATGGATTAAAACTTTTTCATTTCTCTACAAGTCTCAATCAACATGATTTTTGGTAAAAAGGATCAAGAAAATTGAAATTTTCACTTATAAATCTTCTTTTGTTCTCTGTGAACTAAAAACATCTCAAAAATTTATTTTCTCTCCAGGAGCACCACTTGCGGGCCCTTCGCTTTATTCCAAGCATTCTAAAGCTGCACAGGATCCTGTTCCAGAAATTTCAGCGAAGACTGGGTCGTGCAGAAGCTTCATCCATTACAGTGGAATCTGTCATCAGAGAGGATAGGGGAAGTGAGTAAAAGATCTAGGGCTGAAGAGAAAGAGATTGTGTGTGTGTGTGTGTGTGTGTGTGTGTGTGTGTGTGTGTGTGTGAAATGAAAATCAAAACTACTTATATGTTGATCTTATGGGTATTGATACAAAATCATGCTCTGGTGACTTTTTTGATTAACCAACCAAATTACAGCTTTCATACTTATGAAAGACTAAGAGCAAAATGTCATTATGAACACACCCTCACTAATGATAACTCTCCCAAACATGAAAGGCAATGCTTGATAGGTTTCTAAAAAGAGATTGACCTGGAATTTCAAAGATCACCAATATGTGAATTTCTATTGGTACACACCAGATCAGTGTTATGTTAGAGATATTGAGTTTAATTAGATTGGCATGTGTGTGTGTGACAACAAGAACACTGCACACTGTACATGACATGCTGATCCTTACCAGGTTGGGTGGTGGTATTTTTGTTAACATGTGCTGCTTTCCATGCTAAGAATGTATGGTTGTTCATGCCTAGCATGATATCATTTATGTTGGTGATATTATCAGTACCCTGAAGACTTTTTGGTACACAGTAATTATGTTCTTTGGTTGAAAATGGCTAGTTCATGTCAGAGCAACCTTGGCAATTTTTTTCTGGCTTGGTTAAGAAATGATTGTAAAAAACTGGTGAGTAATGTCCCTTCCAAGCATTAAGAGAATCCATGCTTGTAATGAACATTCTATAATAAAAGTCGTGAAACCTTACACACACACCAAAATAAAATAAATTGTGTAGCATAAACAAATCATGTCAGAATCTTACAGTTTTAACTTCATTGTTTTTTAAAGTATGCAATAATAAATAATAATATTAAAGGTGCACAGCAAAAATTATTCTGGTCCACATTCAGTTTACGGTATGCATTCATGAAGCAGTATCATTTTAAAGTCTTGAAAGGTCTAATAGGGAGAAAAAGTTCAAAAAGTAAATTTTCTTGCTTTCCGTAGCACAATATGTGAAAATAAAAAATCCACTCTTCAGGTAAAATTTACTCAAATCAGATTCCCGAAATTTACCTCTTAAGTTACTGAAGAATAGATGCTTCCTGATAAGGTCACTAGCAGATAATCTTCAGACCATTTTACCTTGAAGGTGGGCAATCTGGCAGTTTCTCTTACATGCCTCCACCAAAATTTGACATTTTCAAAAAGGCACATGGGGCAAAATCAATGTATAAATTATAAGTACAGATACTGACAGAAAGCCAATTTCATGTTCTTTTTATTTATGTATGTTTTGTACCAGTTTCTTTAGAATCGAATTTATGTCAGCTTCCAAACGCCATATAAAATGAACAGACTAAATCTGTCAGCATATCACAAATATGGCTGCTGAAAATGTCATTTGGGAACTATTAGGTTGTCCAAAAAGTAGCAACTGCATTACCTATCATGATAATGGATAGTTTGTTGTTATGTGTCATGTCATTCCAGAATGAGCCAACTATCCATTACTATGGAGGTATATTGACTGAGGTATCCTTTCAGATAAAAATAATGGGTTTTTTTGCATCAAAACAAAATGGACGATTGATTGTTTTTAATTTGTAAGGAAGATAAACTAGAAAATAAAGATCAGTGGACCTAATGTGTCCAGCTGGAAAGTATCACAAAGAGCTATGCAAGTACTTTTCATTGTACTAAATTTCCAAGCATATTACAAGCAAAAAAACTATCATAAATCCTTATAAACATTAAAATATTTATAAATAAAACTTAAACAATCATGGTGGGAGGATATGAGAGAGAGAGAGAGAGAGAGGATGAATAGTAACAAAACCGTCCTCCCATTTCATAGAGTACATAAATTTTTATTTTAAAATATTTGTTTATATTAACATTTATCTAATAAAGAAGAAATAACAACTGCATATATCAAGTGAAACATGGCAAAAAATTATTTTGGGAGATAAGAGTGGTATGGTTGGGGTGTGGTGGTACTTTTCAAAGAACTGCAGTTTATTGTCTTTAATTTTGAGGCAACTAGATAAATATTTAATGTATTTACTTTTAATTACCATTGTGACTGGTGTAAAATATAATGAGTGCAAACTGCTCACAAGCTGATGTACTTCACACCCTCAGCATACGCTGAAAACTTGCAACTCCATTACATCATGGAAGCTGGTGGATCTCAATATTTCTGATAGAAAAGTCAAAAATCATGATCAAAGTTGGTAAATGAAAGCTTGAGATATTTACTGATTTTATCAGTGAGGATGGCATTTAGTACCAAAAATATGGAATCTACAAATGAAATTCATACATTTTAAGACAATGGCATACATTTTGTAATATTTTCATTAACAAAAGTATTTTCTTAATAAATAACAATATCTGATGAAATATCAATCAGATGAAAATGTTAGTCAATGCCTGCTGGTGGCAACACAGTAAGAAATAGATCCCACTTAAAGAGGTCTTTTTAAGTGAAATTTGTGTTTTAATGTTATTTTTTAATTTGGTTTTAATGTAATCAGTGTAGACGTGATACATCCTCTTCTATTCATTTTGAAAGTCAACTGACACTCGTGGCAACTCTAGTAAGCACTTTTATGAAATCTAATTAAGTTGCTAAGCTGGATTTATTGTGAAAGTTGTTGGGGTCTTAATGGATCCTTCACAGAACCTAATTAAGACATTAATTGTTTAGCCAGTAACTTTATATGAATGGTGTAGACATCACAGTAACAGCCATTTATAGGTTCAGCCTAATTTCTTGTCAAAATCAAACACCACAGACAACTCCTAAGTATTTGCTTTTGGCCAGTCTGTGAATTGTTCTTCAAAATTGCATTGATACATTTTAAGATGACTAACAGATTCCAACTAAAATAAAATGTCAACAAATTTTTTCTTTCTCATTCTTTTTTGGTGGAAGTTTTTTCTTCTTTTCTTGCAAATGTAGTGTTCCTGGACTGTGCAGTTGGTGTGGTTTTTTATTAGTACAAATGATACTTGGTTGTACTCAATACCTGTGCTATTGATAAAGAATTGTATGGTGTCCTTTTTAAAATGGCTATCTTTGGGAATTAACCAGTACACACATTCATTTGGTTTTGCTCCAATGGAATCTATACAAGTGAAATTTAGCTGTGAACTTTTGTTCATAGTGTTTAACTGTGGGTATAAGATTTGTGTCACGATTGAGGCTGGTTACACAAGTATGGGATAGATTGTCTTTCTTGCTCACAAAATGAATTATTTTTGTGCACAGCTTTATAATAGGTAAACAGTTGAAGTACAATGTGCATGTTACAGTGATTGTATTGATGATTTCAGGTGAATATTTGATAGGTTATTTGGCAACTGTTCATTTATATACCCAATAGGTGTGCAATTTACATGGATTATCCAGGATAAAATTTAATATAACTGTCAAAATGTTGAGAAATTTCAAACTTGTACAAGGTTTTGTCACCAGTTTCATCTATCACTTTAAAGAATTTTTGCTTGTATTCTTTCAGATGAGTTGGGAGCCCTAATACAGGATTATGCAAATGCTTGGGAACTTGTCCGCAACAGTCTAAGCATGACTAGTATGTATTTTGTTTTTTAATACAGGATTATACAAAGTCTTGGGAACTTGTCCCCTACAATCTAAGCATGACTGGTATCTATTAATGATTGCCAGTAAAGCAGGATTATGCAAATGCTTGGGAACTTGTTCACAGCAGTCTAAGCTTGACTAGTATGTATTTGTTTATAATTAGTACAGATTTATACAAAAGCTTGAGAACTTGTCAGCAAAAATGTTTAATTGAGTTAAATATGAAATCTTCTTTTGGTTGATGTGCAACAATATATATTGTTTGTATAATAATGTAAACAAGAGTACCACAAATGACTCATGATAACTTGCCAGCATAAGGCTCATTTTGTGACTGTATATTTTCTGCCATATATGTCAGTACACATGAAAAGACATTTACAGACATGGTTCCAACAGTGCTCCAATTTACGGCTCCTGGCCTAAAATGTCCCAAGAATTGAGATGTTATCTAGTATGTAGCAGCATCTATAGAAGACATGATTGTTGCTAAAGCTATGCAGCCATCTTGTTTGGAAAGAAAGGATAATAACAGCAGTCTAGATCTTGATGTACAGAAATCTGTTTAGTAGAACATAATTTATCATCTGGAAACGAAGGGCATTGGCAAGATCTGTTTTTAGGAACTATGAGTTTGACCTTGGAGTTACAGACCCAATGCAGTAGGGTTCTTTATGAGGTTAAGGGGGATAAATTCTTATATATTTTGTTGTTTTTTTCTATATTTTTTTATGTTCATTTGTTCTGTTCTGAAATATGCAAACAATTTACTACCTCTGTATTTTATTTAAAATTAGGTGAGCAGTAAAAAATTTTCACTAAGCAGTATCAATACAGCAGTTAATGTTAAATTACCAGAATGACTTTGATGTGCAAGTCTGTCAAAAAGAAAACAGAAACTTGCAGCTGCATATGTATGCCTCAACATTTAAATTATTTATTGTTCTTTCACTAATTTACTTCTGTGCTTTGAGCCATGGAGAAGATGTAAATATCAATATTTTGAGACAAAAAGTAACCATAGTTTCATATCCATAAATGTCTGTGCTGTGTTTCTATTTAATATACCCTTATTGCATATTGCAGTGCAAGTTCTGCAGGAATATTGTAGAAAAGGTATTGATAGAACCACACCCATATCACAACTACTGCCAACATCAAGTGGTGCTGGACTGTGTGCATGGTCTCTGATGAGGTTCCTTCTCAAGAAACAAAATGACTTCCTAGAACAGTACTGTAGAGTTCAGAAGAACAGGTCAGTACAAATTTTCCTGCTTCATTGCATGGAGAGTCGCAGTGATCTATGTTTGACAGCATTGTTGTTGTTTTTGTTGGTATAGGTTTCGGTGTTTGTTTCCCCCATCCCACTTCTGGGTTCTTAGATGTTATTAGGCCCAGTATACTATCCAGCATGTCATAAGCAGCGACTGGTGGACAATGAGTCATAGTGGTACACTGGTTAGCATGCCGGGTTTGTGACCAAATGGTGGCAGTTTGAATCCTTAGTAACCATCAGACCAGCCTAGGTCAGTTACTATGGTGTATCTTTTGCAAAGACACTTTCCTCCAGTCACCTTATCATTAAATATCTTCTTATAGCTGCCATAAAACACCAGACCAAACCTTTTATTTCATATTTAGCTCCTTTTCTTTGAAATGTTTGCATGTACAGTTAAAAAAATATGTGAGGTTTATTTTTGTTAGTTTTTGTTAAGTGGTACTACTCACTGCTAACAAAAATTATAGACACAGTGACCTACTTTTCAGGTAAGAATTAGAGTTAAGAACTGTTCTGTTTGTCAGTGCAGGTGAGACACGATATTCTGTGTAATGCTATTCCATCTTTGGATTTTCTTTTGGATCAAAAGAAAAGCTTAAGAAATGTAATTGTGGAAGTATGCAAGTAAAAAGGACTCAGATTTGAAAAAACAAACAAACAGGACAGTCTTTTATTTGAGGGTTAATGTTGTCTTACCATGGAACTGAATTTGAACCATTAAAATGGATATTTGCAGCAGTAAACTAAAGACACCATTAGTCTCTGCAAACCTAATGTACAAAACACTTACCTCCATCCTAACACATTCAGAATTTTTGTATAAAAATCAAGAGTCTGTTCTCCATGGTACTACATTACAAAGTGGATTGTGTTATCAATGGTGTTGATGCTTTTCACAATATATATATATATATAT
>JAECUM010011820.1:20000-25727 GCA_016617855.1 Megalonaias nervosa | reverse complement strand
CATTTGCGGACACAATTTGTGTCCTGTTGACCAAGTAGGACTTGAACCATAGTAAGGCCGTATCATGAATGCCAAATACATGCTGGAGACGGTGAAGTAATATATCAGGGTCTATAGTGTCAAATGCTGCAGACAAATCAAGGAGAGTGAGGGCTGTAATCATTCCGCCATTCAAAGCAGAGAGAAGGTCATTGACTACTTTCAGAAGAGAGGTTTCAGTACTGTGGCAAGGGCGATATGCAGACTGTACATTGCTAAAAAGACTGTTTGAATTCAGATGAGATACAAGTTGGGATAGAACAACTTTTTCTAAGATTTTTGACATGAATGGCAGATTAGAAACTGGGCGGTAGTTCTTTAAATCATTATGGTCGAGTGTTGGTTTCTTCAGCAGAGGCTTTACAATGGCAGTTTTGTAAAATGATGGGAATTCCCCAGGTGAGAGAGAGGTATTAATAACATCAGTTAGTGAAGGCAGTATTGGATCCAAGCACTGTAGCAGCAGTGACTTCGGAATCGGATCCAGTTCACATGACTTTGGTGCACTCTTCATCACAATTGTACGTACTAAATCCATAGAGACAGGTTCAGATGCTGCTAACGGTTGCCACTGAAATTCTGTATCGCAACTGTATGGTGATGACGAGTCAACTGAAATTGTGTTGTCAAGTTTATCTCTGATGGTTTGTACTTTGTCACAGAAGAAATTTGCAAACAGGTCCGGAAGGTCGACTAGAGAGAAGGTAGTTGGGAAGTGGTGTACATTTGTTCCTTGACATCAGCTTGTTAGTAATCTCAAATAGCTCTTTGCAGCTGGAACTTTCCATGATTTTAGTACTGTAGTGGGCTGATTTCGCTGCATGGACTATGTTTGTGACATTCTTCTTAGCGTCATCATAGATCTGCTTATGAATAGTTAGTCTGGTGGAAAGCCAAAGCCTCTCAGCTTTACGGCGGTCTCTTTTAGCAGTGCGAAGCTGGTCCCTAACACTGCTATACCACGGAGAACACTTCTGAATTACTACTCTGCACTTGGTTGCTGGGGCATGTTTGTCGAGCAATGAACGCAGGCAGTTATCAAGTTGTTCTGCTGTAGTAGGTAAGCTAGTTGTTAGGTTTGCTTTGATGTCATGCATTAGTTTGGTTCTGTTTATCATACGGAGGTTTCTCTTAGTAGCGAATAAAGGTGGAGGGTTAGGGACTGATACGTCAAGATGGCATATAATGCAGAGATGATCTGATGAAAGTTCGTGGGACACCAGGGAGGACTGAAGAATATTATCATCAGGTCTGTAAAGAATCCAGTCTAATATGTGACCATGTTTATGGGTGGGTTGGCTAACTGACTGTTTGAGGTTGAAAACGTGAATGGAATCTAGGAGTTTCGATGTGCATGGGTTTCCAGGACAGTCAAAGTGAAAGTTGAAATCTCCAAGAATAATCAGGTTGCCACCTATCGAATTTCCATACTCCAGGAGATTCGGAAACTGCTCCAAAAAGAGAGATTATGTCAGCTTGTTTTTTCTACTAGGAGGAGGGCGGTAGAGGCAGAAAAAATGGACTGACCTTTGTTCCAGTGTGAGTGTGGTTTGGACTAGTTCAAACGATGTGTGGTCGAAATTGAAAGTTGTGTAGTTAAGACGGTTAGCAAGTGATGGATGCAAGTGATGTTGGGGTTGGAGCAGTATTGATTCAAGAAGATAGAATTGGTGTTGATCACGCAGTGTGCTATTTTTCAAAGAAATAAAATAGGCACCAAAGAAACTACTCAACTATACAGAAGGAATGTTTGGCTTTAATATTGGCATTACATCATTTTGAAGTTTACATTAGCTCAGCTCCTTCTCCGGTTGTTGTGTTTAGTGATCACAACCCCTTTACTTTCATCGACAAGATGAAAAATAAAAATCAAAGATTATTAATGTGTAGTTTGTTTTTGCAAGAATATAATCTCAACATCAGGCACATCGAAGGAAAAGACAATTTGATTGCAGATGCTCTTTCCCGTGTATAGAAATATTATTTCATGTACACTTTTATAATTCATAAGAATTTTCTTATGTAATTTTGTTTACCTCATGTATATTTACATATGGTAAAAAGAAAGCTTTATTATATGAATCTTTCTTCTTCTTTATGGGGGGAAGTGTTACGTATATGCAATTAAATTGCTTGTGTATTAGTTTTAAAAGTCTTTTTCTAATTTTAATTTTGTTTCATTATGATGATTGCTTTCGTGAAATCTGATGTTTTCTTTCAGTAAATTGTATTTATTTAAGACGTAGAATATTGTATTACAGAAGTATTATTTTTAGCTAACCTAGTTTGTCTTGGGTCAGAAGTGCGTAAACAGGAAGTTAAAATAATTGGTCAGTACCAAGGCCATACTTTGGGTGCATGATCACTGAATGTCAACAACGTCTTTTATTTATTGGTTAATAAACGGGTCTACACTGGCGTACGTGACAATAGTATTGTAATTAGAGACCACATGACCCATCTGGTGAGACTGAAGTGGCGTTTTCTTGGTTTTAAATGCGTATGTTTAAGTATTTCTCAGTTAGTCATTCTTAACATCTTGAAGGAATAAGGTGTTTTCTGTTAATTGTTGTAGCCGGTTTGATTTTTCATTTGTTTTTGGAATTTAATGATTTATTCACTCTGGAAAACAAACAAATGCTTATCTTCATCAAAATTCTTGGAGAAAGACGTTTATTGTGAATTTATTCTGGATTTCTAATTTGGACCATTATAAGTTGTTATTCACGTGGAACTATTGACGTTTCGTCTAAATACTTCATCTGAAGTCATCATCCAGCATCTTGGGACGTGGTCGGGACTCGAACCTGGATTCAATTAGAACTGTTTAGTTTTTGGACTTATATTTTTCAATTCTAGGATAAATTTTTGGATTATATTCTCAAACTGTAAGTCTTGTTCCTATGTTTACATTGTTTTCTAGGGAAATAAATTATTCTGTTTAAATATACAAATCTTGTTGGCTTTCACTCTTTTCTTTGTTGCTGAGTACGAGCCCTTAGCACGCAACAATACCTTATTCTCTACTACTATACGAATACGGATTTTGTATTTATTATATACCCTCTTTTTGCGCTTTCTGAGAATACGACTTACTGTATGAATTAAATTCAAAACGAACTGTGACTTAAAAATTTGTATTCAATGTTTTACTGCTACTGGCACGTGTGCATCAAGGTGATGACGAAAAGACTGAAGAAACATTATATCGGTGGACTTCGGCCGTGTTCAACAATAACCGCGTCTTCCGCTGCACGCCAGGGCGGAGGTGACAAGTATGCAACTACTGCCTCCACTACCAAGATCCACCTGAGAGACAACATCATCATAATACATGGAACATTAGAACACTGGGGACTATGGGTAAGTTAAAAGAGCTTACACATGAGTTGGAGAGGTACGACTGGAACATTACATTCTGTACGAAGTACGCTGGAAAAACTTTGGCAAAATAACAACGGATGAAGGGCACAAGTTCTGCTTCTGCTGAACAGGGGACGAACACAATCGTGGCGTTGTGTTTTTTTGTCCACAAGGTCATTGTGAACAATCATTCATACACGCATGATCATTGTCCTCAGAAATACTGTGCATTATTCTATATCAGATATCCGATAAAGAGAAATGAGGAAAAAAACTCATTAGTCATTATAGCATTGGTCCTTTCTATCAAGCTCCGTAACAAGTGGCTCTAAAAAGGGTACTTTTAAAACTGAATTTTCGCCGTATTACATTAAGTTCTTTTCATACGTGCATGGTGTATTTTAAAAAAGTTTCTTATCAGCGTGTTTGCGGAATTTATATTTCTTCTTCTTCCTGGTCTTAATAATAATAATAATAATAATAATATTATTATTATTATTATTATTATTATTATTATTATTATTAGTTTAGCAGTAGTAATAGTGGAAGTAGCAGTGGTAGTGGTGGTACGGTAGTATTACTTGTGGTAGTAGTAGTGGTAGTAGCAGTGATAGTAGTAGTAGCAGTGGTAGTATTAGTTGTGGTAGTAGTATTGGTAGTAGCAGTGGTAGTGGTATGGTAGTATTAGTTGTCGTAGTAGTAGTGGTAGTAGTACTTGTATGGTATTATTAGTTTTGTTAGTAACAGTGGCAGTAGTATGTCGGATGGATGACGGACGGATCCCCAAAGACTTTCTTTATTCTAAGCTTGCCTCTGGCAGAAGATCGATCGGACGGCCACATCTCCGCTTCAAGAATGTCTGCAAGCACGACATGAATGCCCTTGAGATCGATGTCAACACCTGGGAAGAGCCTACTCTAGACAAGTCCAGTTGGCGACATGCTCTGATCACTGGTCTGAAAGCCGGCGAGGACAAGCTACGTCTGCTCGCTGATGAAAAACGCAAGACGTACACTCCAACATCAGTGTATGCACGCTCATAGTATATACGAATCTAGCACATGAAGTATGACAGTGAAACGTGCGTTAAAATTAATAAAATTTCGTCTATAGGCAGTTGGTGGAGTTAACTGAGTCATCAACTTGTATTATAGTTTTCTACTGCTTTGTATTTCAATTTTATTTTTTTTTAAATTCTTGCTAGCTTGTAGGGTATGGCATAAAATCTTGTACTGTTTTATAGTAGCCTCTAATTACAGTTGCAACAAGGAAAATATATGCTACTCTTCCAGATCTGACACATGCATTTCAGATCTCATGTGTCGCCTGCACAGTTCTAAATTGTGAGTAAATTTCGAAACAACGTATTACGAATACTGCTGCAGAAGTATAATTTGCTAGTTATGCAGCAAGTTTCACGAATCAACATTATGTTATTTATCTGGACCCTGTTACTTCCGATTCATCTATTCCGATACTCACAAGACACATTTATATCAGTGTATTGTCTTCTTCCTTTTATGGTAATATCTTCTTAGAAACAGTCTAATATTCTGTGAAAGAGTGGTTAGTATCGTTGGTTATTCAGCAAGTTCACGATTAGCGTTGTATAATTTATCCAATTCACCTTGTTAACCCCATTTCAACCATTAAGATGCTCAAAAGTCATGTTTCTATCAGAGTAGTGCCATGCTCGTTCAGTGGTAACAGCTACCTAAAATAAGTATAATATGTGAAAGTGGTTCATGTTGCTTCTAAAATATATATGTTGCCGCTAAGAATACTTTTTTTTGGCGCAGGTCATGTGAAGATTTGCGATTTTAATTAGGAAGTTTATATATTCATCCCTCGTGATGAGTTAACAGGTTGTTTGTTCAACTGATTGCATATGCCGAGATAAAGATAAACAAATCCCCACTTGCGTGGTCTTTGCTGGGTAGAAGTCGAGGTAAAAGTTTCCGGTTTATTATTGAAACGAAGTCAAAAACGAAATAAAAAACTCGACCAACCATCCCCCTTTCCAACGCCTCGCCCCGTCAAACAATTACAGCAAACTTTGAAAACTCAACAATTTATTTCGGTGGATATTTATTTTCTTTAGCGTTACGGCATTTTTTCTCGACTCATGAATCAGATTATGGTGTAAGGGAATACACTATATAATATAGGGATCAAGCTCTGAGTGTGCATACACTGATACCTCTTGCGCATTAATACAGTTCTGTCGCATAAGATGTTATCTTTCCCATTGTAATGCATTCATTAAGGTATCCAGCACGATAGAACGTAAGGCGTTAATGATAGGATATCTTTCTAAACATAACG